>WAAG01067073.1:111934-129702 GCA_013390105.1 Tichodroma muraria
AAAAAAAAAAAAAAGAATGGTAATGCCCCAAAATATTCCTGGCTCTGGTAAACTAAAATTTGAGTGCTGCATCAAGGAAAGAGGAGTATTTTAAAATATTCACCCTAAAGTCATTCCCTGTATTAAACTTAGCAGGAAAACTGGATTCTGGTTTTAAAGGGACAATCCCATAAATGGGGTGTGTCTGGTCACAGCAGTTTAGTGCCATATAAAACAAAAACTGAAATCTTGGGAAATAAAATAAGTTCCAGGATCAGCTAGGGATCACTAAGTAGTAAAATAAGGCTGCAGTTTTAATGGAATCCAGACAGGGGTTTTTCAGCTGCCAAATTATTCAGACTTCACAGCACAGGAGATGTGACATAAAAATTTCAATTTTCTATCACCAACTTGAATGAGGCTCCTAAATTAACACACATTCAGATCCCAAGTGCCAGGGTTTTTCCAAGGTATTTAAGGTGCCCAAACAAGGCTATTCATTATCCTGAAAGCAGGACTGCTGTAACTCCAGTATTTTGCCTCAGAAACATGTAAACCTAAACAGAAATTAAAAAAAAAAAGGTGCTTGGGAAGTCACTCAGTAACACATGACCTCTTTATATAAATTAATAATTATGAGATTGGCAAATTAAGTGTATGAAGATCTTCATTAGTCTAAACAGCACCAATTTTTAAAGAGCTGGCTGTTTCTAACAGGCATCAACCCCCAGGTGTCACTGAATCCTCTGAACAGAGATGTTAAAGTGATTTATGTACAGTGACTTCTTCTTTAGGATCAAAATACCAGGGGCACAAACCACTGAAAGGAAATTAGGATCAATCACTGAAATAAGAGGAGGGGGAAAGGCACTGAAATGCAGAAAGAAATTGCAGTTCTACTGCTGCTGCCTGAGCTCTGGGTACCAGCCACTTTTATTCCTCACCCAGGAGTTTCTCCAGGCTCTTCCTCTTGGTTTCCTACACAAAGGGATGGCAATGCTAAGCTAAGATTCCTTTCTTCTTGATGTGCAATATTTGGGATATTCTGAAGATAATAATCCACTTTCCAGTCAGCGTGTTAATACAATATTTAAAGGTTAAACTACAAAAGTTGGTGATGAAATTTCAAGGAAGCACCTTCACAGAGAAATAATTCCTTTGGAAAGCCTGGTCCAACTGCCAGTGAAACCCAATTAAAACCATTTCAAGGCTCAAATCTTCACTTTGCTCTGCTGTAAACATTTAACAAATGTTCAATGTCAGAAAAAGTTGCAGACAAGTCCAAAAGCTCGTTTAGAGAGTAATTACACACATATTACCAAAGCAGGCTGAATTTCTATCTGCAACTGTGCACGGGGAACGAGAGCAAAGGGAACTGAGTCTCACTTCCTATATCCCAAATCCAGGCAGGAAAATTGCCTCCTGGATTCACAAATGCAGGCTGGGAGTACAAACCAAACCCTGACAATAATAAACAGGTATATTTAAGTATTTCTGCTATTCCTACTCAATAACCTTCCAGCATATTTGACAGAAATAACAATATCCTCCCTGTGGTTACCTTCTCCTCCGGGCTTGGAGCGATGCCTCGATCCTTTTGCTGAAGGCTGCTTTGATATCCTTGCAGCAGTTTCATTCTGGAAAAAAAAACCAAATCAAAACAATAAATAAATAAATAAAAGCAAGCCCAGAAATTTATATAACAGTAGATTTAAATATTACATCATTATATCCAAAATTTACTTCTGTGTGTTGCTTTTCTAAGTATTATACAGAGCAAACATTGACCTAAGAACTGATCCACACATTTATGCTGAATTTATTTCCCTCAAAGCCTGTGGATATTTTTTCCTGGATATGTGCCAGCTATTTTCTTTCACATGAATTTCTTTGATGGAAAAACAACTTCCAAATGGGAACTAGGAGTGTCCAACTTCATGGAAGGTGCAGAGCACCTGTGCTGGGCTCGAAGGATATGATGGGTTATAAAACGGAGGATGATTCCTACAATCACCTCTGTGTTTCAGCTGCATCAGATACACAGCTCCTCTTCAACCTGCTGCAAAACCTTTTAGAATTCATTCCAAAACAGGGGCAAAATTAAAAAATTTAAAATCCGTGCTACCAGGCTTGCACAGTCCATTACTTAAATGGCAACTTCCCTGCATAAAAACCCTGCCTATTATCCAAAATCCCAAAATACGTTTAGCACCTCCCAGAATCTCCTTCCTTATGTGCTTTTTTTTTGGCAGCTTTTGTCCAAGATTTTCTGTCAGCCCTGCTGATCATCATTAAGGTTGGAAAAGACCTCCAATGTCCATATTGATAACCTGAGAATCACAAATTCTGCCTTTTTTATGCCATCAAAGAATGGTTTACGTAGAATGGACCTTAAAGCTCACCCCCTTCCACCAGCATGAAGTGTTTTCCCTCCTCTTTAGGAAATTCTGACATGTTCTAAGGAAAACCAGGCAGAATTCCTATCTTGAAGTGGTTCATCTTAATTCTAATTCTTCATAATTACCTCCACAAACCCAACGCTATGGAAGGAGGGAAAGCAAAGCTCCTACCCCATCAGGAGCACATCTGGCACACTCAGCCCCAGCAGCTCTCTGGGTGAGGTCATTATTAGCACAGGTGGGGAGGGAGCTGGCAATAGGTGCTGAGGCTGCCGCAGAGGGGATTTGGTCATTTATTTATGTGGCTACAGACAGAATTTTTGTGGAGCCACATGTGCAGCCTGGCAGCAGGTGCAGGGTGCAAGCTGACATTTACTCACTATGGCAGCGCACAAAACCAGAAAGCCCACAATATTTATGGTTGGGGGGCTTTCCAAAGGGAGATAAAAGAGGTTATTCCCTTTCAAGACTTTGAAAAGCAGCCACCAGAGCCATTAAAGGGAAATCTTGCACTACATCTCACACCATCCTGGAAAAAATACATTACAGTGGAATCCTTGATGGATGCATGCACGCTTCCCAGTCCTGAGTAATTATGTTTCCACGTGGAGAGGATCCAGAGCCTCCTGCAAACCATCCAGGCTGCTGCTTAATCCTCATTATTAACCTTTAAAGAGGCCAAATTTCACTTCAAGATGGAAGAAAACGTTTGCTGGTGTTTCAGAGCTCATTATAAAACAAGCCACTGTGACTTCCCCCTCTAATTCATCAGCTCTACTGATGGTTCTCTAATTATAAATAAGAATTATGTCTGTGAACAGCAATTTCATTCCATCAACCCTCCACAGTACTTTTCTTCTAATTAATACAACAGTGCCAGGAGGTATCTTTCCATCTCTACAATACAAAGTGTGCAGGTATGATTTTATATAAACAAAACCACATGCAAAGAAAGATCTCCACTTAAGGCCAATTTGAGTGCTGTGCTGATAAGCCTTATTAGCAAAATACCAATTAATTATCTTTTCCTCAGCTAAAGTCTAGCAAGATGATGCTCTACTGGTATTAGATTCTGCAAATTAGAACTTCTCAAACACAAAGAGATGAGGAAACTCTGTTTTTAAAGCAGTTTAAATGATGGATTTCCGATGTAGTGACACCAAAGAGAGAGGGACATTCCAGCTCCAGAACAGAAATATTTGTGCCACATCCTGCAGATTTCCATGGAATGATTCTCTCTGCTTCCCATTTTTTTAATTCCACAGTTTCATTACATAACCTAAATAAGTTCCAAGCAGAACAGAAGTTCATTAGGTAGGGCTTAGAGGCTGCTTCAAGTGACCACTTCCAGAGCAATAGAGTTTGCAGGGCAAAAATCAAACCCATTCTGCATGTGGCCAGAAGTGACAGGATATTGCAGAAAGCTTTAGCCAAGACTTCCAGCTGCCATGGGAAACATGGAAGAGACTTTTCCAAGGTGTTTGGCCTCAGGGGGAAATGATTTACCTGTTCTGCAGCCACTTCCAGCACCAGATGCTCTGTGACCTCCCCCACCTCTTGTCGAGTCTAAATAATAATGATCTTCATTATTTAGAAGGTCCAAAAGGCCATTTTAAATCTGATTTTTCCCTGAGATGGACTGAGAGTGAAGAGAACATGACTCAACCCTGCTCCCAAACTGTGGGATGCAAGAGCCAGCCTTGAGGCAGCTTCTGATTGCCATGTGGTAGCCAAATGTCTCTTAATTCTTACTTATCCCTGCTTTCTTCTAGCTCCAGAAAATTATGGATACCCATGTGATGACTACTGCACACTGGGTAACACAAAGAGTTTCTTTAGCAATAGAAAAATACATTTAAATTACAAAGAAGAGTCAGCCTTAAGTAGATTTGAAAACTGGCGTTGATAATTAGCAGCAAGAAAAACTGAGATTTGCATGAACAGAGAAAATCTCATTAAGCAAAGCCAGGACAGCTTTGCTATACATGTAGAATATTAAAAAAAAAAAAAAAAATCTAAATTGACCTGTTCTCTAAAGTAAATGCAGTGAAAAGTTAAAGAGGTTAATCCTGAGAGGAAAAAAACAGTGTCTGACTTGTTGGGTACTGCCTCAAACTGTTTTACTTCTATTATAGTGAATAGATCCATTCTGTAACTATCTATAGAAAAAATACATATAAAAAGCTAAAGAGAGATGCTGAAGGTTTATTAGTTCTGCAGCAGAGACCACAAGATACGATCCAATATCCTTCATGTGCACACAAAGCTGTTTGCCTTCTTTTGAATACATTTGTTTCCCTGCCACATGACACAAGTGGAGCCACAGTGGTTAAATCGGGGTAAATCCCTGGAAATAAAGGCTGGGAAACTCCTGGGAGGACCAGAAGATCAAGGCCAATCCAGAAGATGCAATTTTCAATGAATTCCCCTCTAAATCACTGTGCAGCTATCTCAGCTCCCAGGATTCACTGGGCACGTTTTCATGTCATCCCTCCCTTCCACACCTTTAGAATGATGACATTTGCCATGCTCTGCTCTGAAGTCAGTGTTTTTTCATCACCTCAGAAACGAGCAGCTTCTGCTGTTACGCAAGCAGGCAGAGGCAGGAATGTCATTTGGATTTCAGGTAATAATTCCAAAGCCTTGGAATCCCTCCCAAAAGCACTTAGGAGGGGAAATGAAACTTTACTGCCCCGCTGCATTATTGTGGTGCCCAAGAGCACGACGAGAGTTTGGGAAGAGGCTCAGAATTTCCATTAGAGACCCAATTTGCAGGAAGTTTGACTTGGCCATGAATATTTGCTGAAGGCTAAGAAAAAAAAACCTCTTTTATAAGCTCTCTCTCCCAGTGCCAATAACTTAAAGAGTTTGGTTGGATTGGAGTCAAGGAAGAGCCATAAATTTGTCATCTCACAGGGAAGACACAATAAGGTCAGTGGGCTCAGAGACTCCTGCTAGACTTGGGATCCTGCCTGGTTTTCCCTCAGCCTGTGTTCCTTTAGGTTCATTTACTGAAGTCTCCCTCTTTAAACATTTGCTCCATAATTCCCCAAATTGTCTCAGGTCATCCGGAAGCAGCAGATGAAGGCACAATGGTGTCAGGAGCAGCAGCTTCTGTGGAGAGGCACTGAGCTGCTCTTCCAGCTGCAAAACATGGACCCTGAAACAACACTGGACTCATGTTCTTTCCAAAACGGTAACTTCTGCTAAAATTCAAAAACAAATACAAAAACCCTATCAGCTTTCCAGGAAAGATTCTGAGGAATAAAGAAAAGTCATGGCAAGGGGTTGGAAGAGATGAGCTCTAAGGTTCCTCCCAACCCAAACCAGTCTGGGATCCTAAGAAGTGTCCAAATTATGAATACACAGAAATAAAATCTGCAAAATGAAATAAATTGAGTAGACTTTTTTTGGTCCAAGCTCAGACAAATTTTTAATATAAATAAACAAATAAAAAAACCCAGGGAAGCATCTATTTCACGTATTTTCTAGCCCTAAAACTTGCCATTTACCTACCTTCCAACCCTACATTGTTTTCAAGCAGATTCCCAAATGAAAATGCAACACTTTGAATATTCCTACCTCCTCCACTACTAACCTCAGTGTCTGGCTGGCACTTGCTGTCTTTAGTTGGCCTCTGTGATTTTCTAAACATGGTTTCTTCAGGATCTGAGAGCTGGAAAGAAATGAACTGGTTTAGATTCAAGAGAAGCAGTTTGGTGCCCAACAATCCTCAATTTCTACCAGCAGAACAGAATGGCAGAACAGGAGATATTTAGAGGAGGAGGAAATAGAAGAATAACAAAATGAAAGGCAATGAATAGGTAGCTCTCAAGGCAGTTTAGGACTTAAAATCCTTAGAATAGCCAGGAATCCCAGACTGGTTTGGATTAGAAGGGACCTTCAAGACCATCCAGTCCCAACTCTGAGAAGGCACTCCAGCACCTGAAGGGAGCCAACAAGAAAGATGGAGAGGGACTTGGACAAGGGCTTGGAGGGACAGGACACACGGAATGACTTCCACTTCCAGAAGGCAGGGATAGATGGGATATTGGGAAGGAATTGCTCCCTGGGAGGGTGGGGAAGGGCTGGCACAGGGTGCCCAGAGAAGCTGTGGCTGCCCCTAGATCCCTGGAAGTGTCCAAGGCCAGGCTGGATGGGGCTTGGAGCCACCTGGGCTAGTGGAAGGTGTCCCTGCCCACGGCAGGGGTTTGGAACAAGGTCCCTTGCTGCTGAATGAGCAGAATACAAACATGGAAGGCCACTGGAACAAACAGTCACAACTACAGTGTGGGGAAAGTTCTTCCCCAAAATAGCATTTCAATTACCTTTTTCTCTGCTTTCTCCTTTCCATGTTCCCTGAAATGCTCCCCATCTTTTTCTCTGTCCTGATCTCTTCCTCTCTCTCTGTCTTTCTCTCCTCTGTCCGTGGCCTTATCTTTGTCTCTTCCTTTCAGCCTGTCCTTTTCTCTTCCTCCTTCCCGTCTTTTCTCTCTTTCCTGTCCTTTATCATGCCCGAGGTCATCTCCTCGCTCTGGGTCTCCTTCTCCTTTGGTTTTTTCTGTTTCTCTTCCTTGCTTGGTCGTTCTGCTTTTGCCTCTTTCCCTCTCTTGTTTTTCTCCTTCCTTCGAGGTGTCTCTTTCAGGTTCCTTGTGCCTCTCTTCATTATTCTTCTGTTTATCCCTCTCCTTTTCTCTTTCTCGGCTCTCTTTCAGATCTCCTTTGGGTTTTCTGTCTCTGCTGGGGCTTCTGTCTTTAATTTCAATGTCTCTCCTTCTCTAAAAAGAAAGCAAACACTAAAAATTAATTCCAACACATGGCAACTCAATCGTACAGTGACCCTATAAACCAAAAATGCTAAAAAAAACCCAAACAAATAAATCATGGTACCCCCGTGCCCCCCCAAATGGAAATGCTACCTCTTTATCCCTATGGCTTTTTTGTTCCTCTGCTTTGGGCTCTCTGCTCTCTTTATCTCGAGGTTTAGAGGGTGGAGGTTTCCCTTTAGCATCAGCTTTTTCCCCAGCCAAGACCCTTTTTACAGCAGCATCACTGGACAGCTGCAAGGAACAGAAAAACACCACTGAAATGTGCAAATTGTTTCATTAAATAATTAATGTTGTAATTATTATTTTAAGAATGTAACAATTCAGTGTAAAAATGTAATAATTCCATGAAAGAGTGCAATAATTCTGTGTAAGAACAGCCCCTGCAGTTGTTTTCAAACAGTTATCAAATTTCTCCATTATTTTATTCCCATAACCAAAAAAAAGCACAGTAGAAAAATGACTTTCATTCCACAATTAAGAGATTTAACTGAAAGCAGATAAAGTCAAAGGTGAGCAACTGGTTGTATAATTAATGTGTCTATACCCCAAAATTTAAAAGGTTCTGAAGCTTAATTTTATGCTTCCAATCTGATAAACATTATTAAAAGACAAACAAATAAAGTGAACAACAGATCACTTTTACAATTAATAACAAATACAATACAAACAAACAATATTCAGAATGCATTTGTGTGGGAAGCTGGCTCAAACTCCTGCTAAAGATCACAAACTCTCTATCTGCTGTTATTGTTATTAAGGGGTGACAAAATGTTTCTATTGTGCAATTAATGACAGCAGAGGGGTAATTAAGGCACCAAATCATTTGGGTTGAACAAGCCCTCCAAGGCCATCGAGTTCAACCTGTGACTGATCCCACCTTGTCCCCAGCCCAGAGCACCAAGTGCCACCTCCAGGTGTCTCCTGCACACCTCCAGGGATGGGGACTCCAAACCTCCCTGGGCAGCTCCTTCCAAGGCCTGAACAACCCTTCCATGGAGAAATTCCTGCTGATGTCCAGCCTGAGCCTCCCTTGGCCCAGCCTGAGGCAGTTCCCTCTCCTCCTGTCCCTATTTCCTGTGTATATAAAACCTGTATAATTCTGTCCTACCTTATTTAAGCAACACTTCCCAATTGCCTGAAGGAATTCATTGGTTTTCTCGGGCTCGTGTCCAGCCACAACTCGTGCAGGCTTCACTGACAGTGGCTCTCCTGTCACCATCACAACAGCATCAATGGCCTTCTGAAGGAAGTTGATTTTGGAATCCTTATCCTGGTAAAAGAGCAATTAAGAGAAACTTTTATCTCCACTATTATCATATTCGTTTTAGTTCCCTAATTATACTTTACAAACAACCTGCCCCAACTGCCTTTCAATAGAGATGGTGTCTTCCAGTGATTACGTAAAATCAGAAGTAAAAAACAAAAGACCAAATAAACAAAGTAAAGCCAAGTGAAATTTCACAGAAGTCCTCACAATTAAGGAATCTTCATTATTCCAGTCCTCCTTAGAGTTCTCTCCTATTGATTACTCAGATAAAAATTATTCTCCTGATCTTCTACAACTCCAAGACAGATCACAGTAAGGAAGCAGCCAAGTCTTCCTCCTGACCAGTGTTTTGGAAAGAGGAACTCAAGGTTGAGACATTTTCCCCCCACACTCCAGGATTTTCATCTCCTCTGCCTGAGCTCTGGAAAACCCCACAGACTCATGGGCTGTGAAGGAAATTTGTGAAAGCAATTCTCAGAGAGATAGCAGCACACAGATGCAACAAAGACCTGCTCAGGAACTGCTGGGAAATCTGCTTTTTGGGTCAACAAGGACACTGTCAAAAACCCCAACAATTCAGTTATAAATTACTTAATTTTAGTTATCCTGACAGTGGTAGGAGCAGTCACAGAAATAAACACACACATTAATCAGTGACTAAAACGTGGAGGGATGAGAAGTCAGGCTCCCAGAGCCACTTCAGTTGCTATGTTAAACAAATGTGGGATCAGCTGCCTAAGTGGCAACACACAAACACAGCTTTGTTTGCCAGGAATCAGCAACCAAAGCTCCCAAATCAGGCTGGGAGTTGGAGAACTCGGCATCAGCTCAGCCAAAAATCAGGGGAAAGCAGTAAACAGGGAGTAAAGTCACCCTTGGACTTAGGAAAAAGAGTTTTCAGTAATAATATTAACCTCCTCTTTCAGCAATCAGCCACTTTTATACTGCAATAAAGCTACTGTGGAATGCATATCCTAGACAGGTGAGTCCTGGGATATTAAACAAGGATATTTAATGTATATATCTATATACCATATATATATATGTATTTGTACATACAAATATATAGAGCAAGAAGTTTAAGGCCATGGATTCTCTTGAGAGACCACAAGACTCTTTAAAACCTATCTGTGCACAAATCTATCAACCAAAATATATCCCACAGGAAGGAACTTTTACAACTTCACAACAATAACATCAGGTCCTAGGTGCTGAACACAGAAAAGACCAAAAGAACCTTGTGGCAAGTTGCAAAGAACACTGAGAGCTAAATAAATAAAGAAGCCCTGTGCCCACCTTGACGTTATCTGACTTCAACTCGAAATCAGTGTAAAGTCCTTTCAGGAAACCTGTCACTCTGATCACCTAAAAAACAGAAGAAATGGGGTAAGTCAAGAGCATCTAAAGCCTCTGCTCAATAAATCTTGTGCGGCAGCAGGAAATGTATTCTTCATGGAAAGGGTGGTCAGGCATGGGAGTGGAGTCTCCACCCCTGGAGGTGCCCAAGAACACCGGGACATGGCACTCAGTGCTCCGGGCTGGTGGCAAGCTGGGCAACGGGCACAGGCTGGACTCGGTGATCTCGGGGAGCTTTTCCAACCTCAATGATTGTGTGATTCTGTGATGTTTCACTAGCCCAGGCTGCTCCAAGCACCAGTGTCCAACCTGGGACACTTCCAAGGATCCAGAGGCAGCCACAGCTTCTCCGGGCACCCTGTGCCAGGGCCTGCCCACCCTCACAGGGAGCAATTCCTTCCCCGAACCCCACCCAGCCCTGCCCCTGCCAGCGTGACCCCCCTCCTCCTACCACCACACGTGCCTTTCCCACCCCAAACCTCACGAACTCACCCAGCGCCCCACACACCCCGCGATTTACACAGCGCTCCGGGCATCCCNCCCAACGCTCCCGGCGTGCCCCGCGCGGCCCGTGCGCGCGGCCCGTTGCTAAGGGACACCGCGGCCATAGCAACGGGCCCGCCCCGCTCCGCCCTCAGGGGACAAAATCCCTGGAAACAGCCCCAAAAAAACCCGGAAACATCTGCCCCTCAGCACAACAGACAGTGAATAAAACGTGTTAGGGAGAAATGCTGCGTGTCAGCGGGAGGTGAAGCGTATCGGGAAGAGTTGTTCTTTTTGGTTTTGTTTTTGTTGCCTCATCACTAAACGGTGACTCTGGGAGCCAACACAAGAAAAACAGGGACCACGTGGAGCAAATCCAGAGGAAGGCAGGGAAGTGCTCAAGGCTGGAGCCAGGCTGGGAGGGCTGCTGGGGTTCACATGGAGAAGAGACGGCTCCAGGGCGAGCTCAGAGCCCTTACCAGTGCCTAAAGGGGCTCCAGGAGAGCTGGAGAGGAACTGGGGGGACAAGGGATGGAGAGACAGGACACAGGGAATGGCTTCAAACTGCCAGAGGGCAGGGTTAGGTGGGATATTGGGAAGGAATTGTTCCCTGTGAGGGTGGCCAGGCCCTGGCACAGGGTGCCCAGAGAAGCTGGGGCTGCCCCTGGACCCCTGGCAGTGTCCAAGGCCAGGCTGGTTGGCACCCTGGGACAGTAGAAGGTGCCCCTGCCCTTGGCAGGGGTCGCACTGGATCACCCGTTTCATTCCACACCCTTCTGTAAAGGAAGAATCAGTTTTGGGCATAAAAAGAGGCATTACAAAGCAAATCGATCTGGTCTTACTGCAAGCAAGGAAATTTTTCCAGCAAAAGGGAAGCAGACGCTCCCATCCCAAGCAGGTCATTGCACCTGAGCTCCTGCCAGCAGGTGTTTGAGGGGGTTGAATTTTACCATCCCCCCCAGCCCGCTGCTGCTGAGGTTCCCAGACAGGCTCTGACTCAAGGATCTGGTGATCCTGGGAAGAACAGGAGGTGTTGACAGCTTCCACATCCAAGAGCATCGGAAGAAGTCTCAGAGGA
The DNA here is from genome assembly GCA_013390105.1 of Tichodroma muraria. Taxonomy (NCBI): domain Eukaryota; kingdom Metazoa; phylum Chordata; class Aves; order Passeriformes; family Sittidae; genus Tichodroma; species Tichodroma muraria. The sequence continues at coordinate 123,326 of WAAG01067073.1, forward strand.
AGCAAGAAGACTGGGAAGAAGCTGCTCTGGGGAAGAGGGATGTTTATTTTGGGTTTGTGTGGTTTATCTGGGTTTTTCCACTGACTCTCTACAAAGCATCCAAGATGTCTGAGGAGGAATCTCAGGGGGGAGTTTAAATTTGGCCTCATTTGCTCATTTTTCTGCAGAGGCACCCCAAAGAAGCACAGCTCCATTTAACTGAAGAACCAAAACCCAGGGCCAGGGCTTCACCACCTTCACAGGGAAGGATTTCTTCCCAATATCCCATTTAACCCTGCTAAACCTCTTGGAAATGCCATGCACTCTGCACCACGCTTGTCAGGGAGGATGCTGAGAAAAGTGGAGGAATCTTTCAGCTCAACTCTGGGAGATTTCCCTTTTCCCTGTACCTGGAAACTCACAGTCTCCAGGTCCAGAATCCCAGTAAGGTCTGAGCAAGCTGGCATGAGCCAGATGATGAAAAAGAATAAAAAGAAAAAAAAAGAAAAAATTAATTTCCCAGAAAGTGGCTTAATAGTCTCTAGAAGCTAATTTCTAATTTCAGTCAAAACCTGTTGCTCAAAACACCCAGTCCAAATAACTCATTAAAATTGGAATAAAAAATTTCCAAGGCTTTTTATAAGTCTAGGGCTCCAGAGTGGCTTTGTGTCCTGATGGAGGAACCTTGCCTGCCATCCTCAGTGCTTTCTCCGCAGGGATTGGAAACATGGGACAAAGCAAAGCTGCTCCTGCACTCGGAGCCCTGAGCCAGGACCAAGCCAGGAAAAGACAACAGCCACAAGGAATGGGGAAACCTCCCCCAGAGATGGGGACGTCATTTCAGGAGCATTGGAAAATTAAAGCTAATTATATGTCAGAAACCAGTTTGTGCCATTCCCAACCACTGAGACATCCACAAACAACCCAACTAGGCAGATAAAAATGACATTTTATTTTGTGAAGAACACTTGAAAAATAAAGACAAAAGCTCTTCCAGGCTTTGCAAATAACCATCAGAACCCATAGAGCCACAAAGACTCCGTTTCCAAAAGGTGTATCCTCTCCCCAGCCCCATTTTCCATGAACTCTCTCATTGTGGAAAGACCCACAACAGTTTTAAGGGAAAAAAAATGCATTTTGAGCCAACATTAGAAATAATCCAAGATTGGTTCAGTGCAGGCGCTGCTACATTACACTTGAACAAAGGCACAAAATTCCCACTTGGAATTTGCATTTCAATTTCTCCAAACTTGGTGCTCTCCAAGGGAGAGACCAGAGTTATTCAAGAAGGGAAGGCTGAGCTCAGTCCAACTCTCCAGCAGAAAGCAGAGGAACTAAAGTGACAGGAAATAAATCCAATGTGCTGGAACCATCTGAGAACATAAACCTTTGGAATCAGCAGGTCTGATCCCTGCTGTAAACCCAGGCTCCCAAGAACACCTGATATGGAAAGAAGGCAACACAAATTAAGATGGGAAAACATCCACTGCCCTCCCCTCAGGCAGAAAACTTATCCATGAAACTGGGATTTCAGGATTCGAGTGAGTGAGGACATCAACCAGCCCCTTCTGCAGGGCATCAGCCCCAAAAAGGACAGGAGCACCTGCTGAATTCTAAAGATATGCAGAGAAATAAACAATAATCGTGTGTTGTGTGGTGCTTTTCACATCTTTTTGCTGATAGCAGAGAGTGTGAATTTTTATCTTTATGCTGTCTGAAATATCAGAATAGTGTTAACCTATAAAAGGTACATGAAAAATCTCACGTTAGCCGAAATTTGAGGAATCTGCTCAGCTGGCAGCTCCTACTACAAAATCTACGCATACAGCAAATAGGTCAAATATTTACTGCAGCCCCCAAAAGCAAACTTGTGTTTTGCTCTGTCATCACAGATTTAATTAAGGATGATCAGGCTCACTTCAGAGTTAATACTTCAGAGCCTTTGACCTGGAGCCCAGCTCAGTGAGCTACTCAAAGTCAGCTCAGGACACCAAGAGAAACAGGTTCTCCAATGTAACAGAGTATCAGAATAGCTGGAAAGATGAGAAATGAGGGAAATTCCTCTGAAGAGGAGCAATGAAAATAAATACAAGCCTTTTTCCTGAGTACAGTATACCCCACTGAAGATCAAACAATGGATCTGTCCATTTTTTCCAACCGTTTTGTCTGTTAATGAAGTTTAGGGACAACAAGAACACCCTAGAAACTGCAAAATGAAGTTTATGGGCAACAAAACAAGCCCCAGAAACTTCAAAATCTAAGATTACGTCCCTGTTGTTCCATATCACAAAAGGTCTCCAGGTTTTACATCTTGACAGATCCTGGACTTGCTCTTTTTGAGCCAGTTTCATACACTTTGCTCAGAGATTTCCACATTTCCTTCATTCTTAAGGCTGACTCCAGCTTCTACAGACTTAGGTTTAGAGATAAAGAGAGAAAACCAAATTCTGGTATCAGCAGCAACTTCAGTGATCAGAGATGGGAAAAAAATCTAAAAGGAGATGATTATGACTGCATTAAATCTCAGTAGTGATGGTGCAAGAGGTCAGATCTCACCCAACAAAGCATTTCAGGTGGTTACAAAAGAGTCACTGAGGGGGTTATACAATATATTAATCCTTTTCCTCCTCCATAAAGTGCATTTACTCAGCCTGAGAGAAAGTACCACACTGAGAAAGGGACCTTAAAGCACTTCCCAAGAGAGAGCAGAAGAAAATCAGAGTTATCCTGAATCCTACAGCCAGTCTGTGCCTCAGGGATCCTTGAAGACACTTTGGGAAAGCCCCTCTTGCTGCTGGAGCTGAGGGCCTGCAGGCCAGGTTAGTACAGGGTGGTGTGGGCAGAGCAGCTCCTGGTGCTATCTGAAAACCCCCACGTTGATGGAAAGAGCCACTTCTGGTTTGCGGGGCTTCATGGGAAGCTTCTCCTCGGGGAAAAAGGGATCCTGGACACGCTCCTGACGGCTGGAGAACAGAAATAACATGGTTAATGTTTAGTGCTGGGCCTTAGCAGGGTGAGCCTGGCCTGAAATTTGAGTCCCAGTGAGCTGTGAAAACAGCCTGTGCAAGGCCAGGTCAGCCAAGGGTTCGTTTTCATCTCCACGGTGCGTTCCAGGAGGAAAAACCACGAGGCTCAGTGGAGGAGCACTGAGTGCCAGGAGCCTGAACTATCCAAGTGCTCCCTGCAGAACTACTGGAATTGTGTGCTCTGACAGCACCCAGCTACCACTGGCCTCAATAATTATCCAATTAGGCTGAATCATGGAATGGTTTGGATTTCAAGGGACCTTTAGGACCACCCAGTGCCACCCCCTGCCATGGGCAGAGACACCTTCCGCTATCTCAGTTGCTCCAAATCCCGTCCAATCTGGCCTTGGACACTTCCAAGGACAGGGCAGCCACAGCTCCTCTGAAAAGCAGCAAACATTTTGCACATTTCTAAAGAAAAATGAATCTAAATGCTTGCTACCTTTTCCTCTTTTCCAGAGCTAGTTGCCTTTGCTTCTCTTTCCCGATGTCATCCCTGATAGTGCTGAAGTCCTTGGTGTCATCAAGGAGAAGGTTCTGTTATGAAAAAGGATTGGAGAGATCAAAGTCAGAAGGTAAAACTATTTCCCAGCTCTTCCTCGACTGACACAATAAATTTCCAGATGGTTTGACTAGTTTTGCACTGATTAATTTCAAGTTAATTAGAATTGCAATGGTTTGACTTGGAAAGGATATTAAAGATGATCCAGTGCCACCCCTGCCATGGGCAGGGACACCTTCCACTATCCCTGGGTGCTCCAAGGCCCATCCAACCTCACCTGGGACACTTCCAGGGATGGATTTCTTCCAATAGGCTAAAGCAGCAGGACAGGACATCACATTTTTCTCCTACTGCTCTAAAACCCAATCAGAATGTTCCTTCCTTTTGACAAAGCCTGATTGTTAGCTCAGAGCTCAGTACCGGGTAATTCCTTTTCACACCATAAAATAGAACTGTCATAGTTCAGTAATCTATAACATGTAACAGGTTTGTATCTATATTGTGATTTTTAAAGGGCACTTCCTTGGATTTCACTCAGAAGTAAAAAAAAAAAAACAAACAACAAGTCAAAGAACGAGGGCAAGAAAAAAGATCCAGGAGAAAAAGGAAAAGCAGCAGCAGCAAGAAATTTCCTATCAACACAATGTAGTGCCCAAACTCACATCCTAGTACTCTCAGAAATGCAGCAGGATGACAGAAAACCAGGAAGAAATGAAGATACTGCAAAGGGGACATTGCCTGAACCTGATCCTCGTGCAACAATTAAATCCAGGGAAATTTACCTTCACCCCAATGATGTCTCCATCCTTCAGGTGATAAGGTGCTGACTGCAAACTCTCCTGCTTTTTCCTCCTTTTCCTCTTGGAGATTTGCTGTGTCTGAACAAAATCAAAGCAGAAGAGTTTGGGATTCTCCTTAAATTCAATCCCTTAGCAACTGCAGCCCAAACCAACACGTGCTCCTCCCCAATAACCCCTGGATTCTGTCATTCAAGATCTTACCCAGCTGGATATTGGCAGCCACTCAAATCTCTCAGGGAAGTATTTGGCTATTTCAATTTTATCTACAGGGAGACAATAGTGAGAAGCCACTCTTTGCCTCAGAGCCCAGGTCGTGCATTCCTTGGAGATATCCCACACCAAATCCCGGGAGCTGCAGTAGTCCCTCTCTCCTGGTATTCCCATCTGGACTCGCAGCAGCAGCTCGTGGGGGCTGGCAGCAGGAAGAGAGAATGGAAATGCTTGTGAGCCATGCTTTCAGAATTCCCAGTTTTCCCCCCCTCCTGCCCTCACTTTGTGGAAAACAATAAACAATGTTCAAGGTTTTCCCACACCCTGAGAGCCCTGAAGTCAAATGCTGCTCAGTGAAGGCTTCCCTCAAAATGCAGAGCTGTAAGAAACAAGAGAAATAAAGATCTTGAGCTCTTACCCCAAATTCTCTTCTTCTTGCAAGGGTTCTATGCAGATTTCCACTCTGGCACCCAGCCTGTAGTCACTGAAAACAGAACAGAGAACACAACACTGAAAACAGAACACCTGTCTACATGGCTCTGGAGCCAGGCTGGGAGAGCTAGGGGTGGTCACCTTCAGGAAAGAAGGCTCCAAGGAGACCTCACAGCCCCTTCCAGGGCCTGAAGGGGCTCCAGGAAAGCTGAAGAGGTACTTGGGACAAGGAATGGAGGGACAGGACCGGGGGAATGGCTTGCCACCGCCAGAGGGCAGGGATAGGTGGGATATTGGGAAAATTCCTCCCTGTGAGGGTGGGGAGGCCCTGGCACAGGGTGCCCAGAGAAGCTGTGGCTGCCCCTGGATCCCTGGAAGTGTCCCAGGCCAGGCTGGATGGGGCTTGGAAAAACCCAGGACAGTGGGAGGTGACCCTGTCCATGGCAGGGGTGGGACTGCTCATCTTTAAGAGCCTTTCCAACCCAGACTGAGCTGCTGCACCTCCCCACAATCCATCCCACACCCAGCCTGCTGCACACTCCCCAGGAAGCCCACCTAAGTCTCCGCTTGTTGTCCCGGAGGAGCTTCCCGGGGCGTCTGCTGTCCACTGTCCAAGCTCTGAGGAACGACGGCAGGGGCACAACCTGCTCCTGGCAGCAGGGTAAGGTCAGAGCCTAACAACCAGAAACACTTTGTCAATCATTTTAGCAGCCAGTCTCCCTGGAAAAATAGAAAACTACTGGATTAACTCTCAAAAAAAGAGGGCAAGGTATTGAGATTTATTCCATCCCAGCTGTTGCTTGTGAGCAAAATATTCACTTTTCAACCTGAAAGGGAGTTGGATTTCCCTCCCTCTCAACAATGCTCAACTCAACTTCCATTGCCAAAGTACCATATTTCCTTTTTTAACTAAAATTTGAACAGCTGAGAGGGAATGAGGCTGTTGCAATAGTTGTCCCAGTCTCTGGCCAAGTGCTGAGCTTCTCTAAGCCCTTCCCAAGGACACAACACTTCCCATGCTCAACCAGTTCTCCTTGTTCAAGCTGCAAAGAGTTCTCCATAGCAGTAGCCTGGCAGGGCCCAAACCTGAAGTTATGCCCAAAAAATAAGTGTTGGTATGGAGCAGAATCAGGTGACAGATCATTCTCCATGCACTTCAAGTAGAAAATCAACTGCTTAAACAACACAGAGCCTTTTGGTAGGACTGAGTTGTACATTTTTGTGGGTTTAGTTTTTTTCTTTTGGGGTGTTCTGCTTGGTTTACTTTTTAGTGTATTAAAGCCATACAAAGGTATTTTAGTTTCTGGCCAAACAAAATGAGCCAGACCTTCCTGGGCTGACAAACCTGTGCACCCCAATGCAATTCTTCATTTATCAGATTCCACATACAGAAATAAAAAAAAAAAAAAAAAAAAAAAAAAAAAAAAA
>WAAG01067073.1:129729-155989 GCA_013390105.1 Tichodroma muraria
AAAAGCAGAAAACTTAATACAGGAACAATGTGGAAATGGCAAAGTGGCTTTTTAGGAGGTGCTTGTTATGTGTGTGCTTCCCATGGAGAGATTTTACATGGAAATAAAGACAAAAGCTGCAAGGCAGAGCTTCAGCTGAAGTGCAAGGAGGCTCCCGCAGACCAGAACACGCGACAGGGAGGATGGGGACAGCAGGGACACTAAGGAAGTGTCTGAGCTACATGCTCCAGCTGCCTCTTAGTACTTACCAGTGACCATGGCATAAATGCCATGGCACAACAGACTGGAGACAGGGGAAAAGGAAATAAAGAAGAGCTGTTAATAGAGCTCAAGTCATCACAGCGCTGCTGCACAGTCCAACACAGGAGAACATCTAACCTGCATCTTCAGGTCTTCCAGAGAGGCCTCTCCTGATATCTCTATCCTGCCAGCATAACAGAGATCCAGGCCTGGGTGGGTGGGCTCTGGTGGAGCTTTGAAGGGGGGAGAGGGAAGAGGAAGAAACAAATAAGAGAAGAGTCAACACGACTTGTATAGTCCTGAGAGGTAACAGTCACTTCATGGTCGCATTTCACTTAGAGGAGTCTGGAGTCCGCCTAGAATATCCAGGAATCCCAGACTGGTTTGAGTTGGAAGGGACTTTAAAGGTCACCTCGTTCCAACCCCCTGCCATGGCCATGTCCAGCACACAAAATACATCCTGACAAGTTCCAAACAGTTTCTATACAGATCCTATACTGCAAGTTTCAGAACTAGGAGCAGCTATTCCCATTGATAAACAGTGTTAGTTATTGATTAAACCTACTGCAAGCAAAGCTAAAGTGCTCTTAGCACTACTACTGAAATCAACAGGGGAGAAAGTGAAACTCAGCAAAGGTTTGAGGCAGAAGGAGAAAAATGCAAAGAAAACTTCTACAAGGAGAGGGGTCCTGCCCTGCAGCACAACTCAGCACCAGAGGAATATTAGTTTTAATACAAAATGAAAAATCAATTTGTCCCCCATTTTCCAATTCTTGTATTTCCACATCATTTTCTTCTCCCTTCTCAACCCTCACTTGATTTTGCTGCCCTGGCTGGTTTTTGATTTGGATTTGACCTTTAGGAGAACAAACAGTTAAAACACTGCATTTAAGGTCTTTGATATTATGCAAGCCTTACCCATCCCTCCTTTTACAGTGCCCCAAAAAGCAACAAGCCTGAAGGTAATTAAATGTGCCTTCAGGAGTCTGACATTTGAAGCCAATCACGTTTGTGCTCAAGAAGGAGATGCTTTACAATGCTGCCACTGCCTTCAGTACAGAGACTGACAAATAAAGAGCCCTTGCTACAAAATTTAGTGGGGTTTTCAGCAAATCCAGCTGAGGAACATCCCTACAACAGGATTATCCAGCATTTATGTCCAAAACTGCATCTGCCTCCTGAGTGGTCCTTTCACCATAACCTTGATTCAACTCACGTAGCCCCTCCTAGCTTTCAGAAGGGTTTTAAGGCTTTGGATTAAAATTTGGGTTTGACTCAACCAACCATAGATGATTCCTTTCAAAGCCTGGCCAAGCTCACCTGCTGCAGCAGACACCTCCAAAGCCTCCATCTTCCAGGTGATCCCATTCACCTGGTCTTGTGCATTCTCTCCATGTTTCCTATGGCTTGAAGGCTTCAGCCACCAGATGGGGATTTTCAGGAAACCCTAGAACAGAAAATACCAGGTGGCTCAAGTGTTGTGTGCAGACAAGGAGAAATTTAATCTTTAGCACAGGAAGAGAGAAAAGATTTGTTTAAAACTAAGCTTTTGGAACAGGCTGCCCAGGAAAGTCGGGGAGTCACCATTCCTGGAAGTATCCAAAGAATGTGTGGANATGGTAATCCCTTTTAATTGCTTTTTGATATAATATAACCTGTTAGCTTTTATATGCATCATATAGCTTATATAAATAGTAGTGTGATAAATATGTTATAGCTTAGACCTTTGTATAATATTAAAATAGAGACTGTGTAATGTTAAATGCTTTTATTTGTGTAACTAACTCAGATAATGGTGTAAAATAGCTATGTTGATTCAATGTATTTGTGGACCATCTTATCTGAATGATAACAGTGACTAAACCCAGGACACCAAGAGTAAAATTTACTACTGACTCTCTGGTTATCAGAAGTGTCAAAACAACAGAATGGATCCTCGAGAAGAAATAAAATATATTGATTTAATCTACAGGATGACATGCAGACAAGTCAAAAGTTAAAACCAAGCAAAAGGATTCCCAGAACATGTAAACCCACGGGAATGTTTAAACATGTATAATCTGTATGAAGGTACATTTAACCAGTGTAATGAAAAAGTAACAAGAAAACTGTTTTAAGCTAACGGGGTGCTTCTGGCAGAGTGCCAGGCACCTTAGCACTGGATACTGTCCCTTTTATCACTTACTAACCTTTTAAAAATTTTAAAGAGTGAACCTTGTTTCTCACATTTTACCTTTCCTGGAAGCTTTCCTTCAGTTATAACCAAAGTGTCTCCTCTGCAAACGTTGAGTTCCTTCAGGGTGGCATTCTGCAGGAAGAGAAAGCACAGGATCCCTGTCAGCCCACACCTGCCTTTCTCTCCAGGGAGCAAAGAACCCCTGGATTACAACAGGCTCCTCTTACTTCCTGACTTAAGGCTTCCCCTGCTTCATAGCACCAGTCAAGCCTTCTCAAATGCCAGTTGTCACCTACCAAAACCCAAAAAGACACACACAGAAAACTAATCAGTCAATAATGCCAGTGTGGGAAAATATTACAAAACTCTGAAGAAGTGTCAAGGGTCCTTTTTCGTTAGTTCTTTATTTTTATTTGCTTTTTAAATACAACTCTGATTAAATGAATTATCACTTTCATCTTCCCCAGACCTTTTGCTATATGAAAATAATTTTTTATTTACACAGATGTCTCTCCCTCACAAACCTAATTATTTTCCCTGGTTTCAGAGGAAAGAGAAGGAATCCCCATGTGTCAAATTATCATTTGAATCTATGGCAAGCTCTCAAAAATAAAAACCGTATTATAAAGACTTGATGCTTAAAATTCTTTTTCCTCCTCACATTACAATGACACAGATCACTGAAACGGACTTGTAATGCCTAGGGTAGGAAAAGCTGTCTTAAAAATACTAAAAATTCCTTTAAAAATATGTAAATAACAACACAACTAACCTGATAATCCAGATTTCTCCAGCATTAAATTGAGACACTGAAAGAAAAAACACAGGATAAGAGTTGTGTCAATGCTGAGGCTGGAAAATAAATTTTTCAGCAAATTTATGTTAGAATTTTCTGACATAAAGAGTGACTGGTTGCTGGTCAATTCTTAAAACAATATAGTTAGCTAGACAAGATGTATTTGGGCTATATATTAAACCCTTCATGGATGAGATGGTTTTCAGGCAAAGAATTCACCACATCAGCCAAGCCAGCTTCCCAAACTGGTAAAAAATTAAACAGGTACTGTCAGTTTGTTCCTTTAGTTGAACAAATTCTGCCCCAGAGTTTGTAGATGCACCTTTATCAAAGCTACAAATTCAGCACTGGACTGGTAGCACCAGAGTTTCCTTCACTCTGTGCATGGCTCTTTCCAACTCCTCTGCCTCCAGTTCCGTGCAAGGAATGCTGTCCAGGAGCTTGTGAGCAGAGCTGTGGGAGCAGCCAGCCTCACCTCTCTGACAGAAGCAGTCTCCTCCACAACTATCTCCATCTCAGGGCTGCAGTTTTGATCACTTCCAACCATGAAGTACAGGAAGAGCTGAAATCCAAATGTAAACTATCAGAGTAAATATGGACGCGTAAGAACAATTCCTGTGGCAAGAATGTCACCAAACAGCACTAAAATGGCATAAAAAGCAAAGACGATTGAGTTATGGGCATCAGCAGATCCTCATTAGCCACACTTGCTCTCTAGAAATGCACAACCATCCTTCCCCTGCACATCAAGGCCAGGCTGGATGGGGCATGGAACATCCTGGGATAGAGGAAAGCATCCCTGCCCATAAAGCATCCCATACCCAGGGGGTGGAATTGGGTGAGTTTTAAGGTCCCTTCCAACCCAAACCATTCTGGGATTCTGGGATATTTAAAATTTGTATATTCCAAGAGCAATATCCCCCCTTTTTTTCCTTTATTCTCTTTAGAAAAGTCCCTGCACCAGGCTCCTCCCATCCCACACTGCTGTACCTGAGTGGAAGTTGGAGCTTTCCCACGGCACAGCCCGAGCAAGCTTCCCATCTTCAGTTCTGCTTCCTTAACTGTGTAATCCTCAGGCACTTCGGGGAAGACAAATAAAAACATCAATTTTATCATCCTCAGAGCAAGCTAAAACCCTTCAGTGCCCTCTGGAGAGCTTAACTTGCTCAGCCCTGACAGCAGATCTGTGAGTGTCCTATGAGGAGAACAAGGGCATGGAGATCTCCCAGAGTCCATCAGGAGCACAGGTGGATTAAGGATGTAAGCAATAAAACCAAGCTGAACATTTCAGTTTAACCCCTTTAATCTTTGTATCAGTACTGTTAATTAACTATAAAACTGGAAAAAAAAAACTCCCACACAACTAGTTTAGTTAAGCCTGATAATCAGTGGAATTATGTGTGGGTACTTCTCCCAGGAAAGGACAAAAACCAGGCTCAAAATCTCCCCAGTAAATTTCTTACAGACCAGTGATGCAATAAATCAATCTACCTGGAGACAGAAGTTTCCCATTGCCACCAACAGGTCTAAGACAGCTCTCGTTTCCTACAGCAAAAAGGGCAGGAAAGAGAGAAATATTAAGTAATTCAAACAGGAAAAAAATAGGAATTTGGCTCAGAATTTCAAACAAGTAACAGGTTTTAGATTAATTACAACAGATTTATCTTAGAGGCCTCCCTCTGTGACATCAAAATATAACTGGAGAGAGACTGCTCGAGACTCCATCAACAGTCTCAGCTTTTATTCTTTCACTGAAAGGAAAATTCTACCATTTAACCCACTCAAAAGCCAGTAAATGGTAACATTAGCTAATTGATAAAGCAGCTGAACACTTACCCAGCTCCTCCTCCAGCTGAAGCTCCCGGATTGCTTTCATTTTGATATCTGACATCACCTAAAAGATAGGGACATTACAAGTGATACGAACACCTCCAGCCTGGAATGCCACCAACAGCCCTGCTTGCTCAAGTGCCAGTGCACAGATAATCCTTCCCCTCTCTTTAAGCTTTGGTTACTGACATCTTTGAAGCATCTCAAACTTCCATTTACAGGACGGTCCGAAGAGAAAACTGTTTGACACTAAAACAATGCACTGCTTAAGATACCTGCAAATATCCCAGGGACTTTAACTCTGAACTCAACACTATTTTCAGCAGAGAAAAGCTTCATCCCTGAGGCTAAATCAAATGAGCTGGGCCAAGTGCATTGGCCAAGCTGATCAGGAAAGCAGAGTCCTTACTGTTTCAATAGTGGCAGTGATTTTAACGTGTTTCTCCTCCTCTTCCACCCCACAGAAGTTTTTCACTTGGAGCCAGCTGATGTCATAGGTGAAGGCAGTCAAATTCCCACTTGCCACATTGACAAAGCTGTGGGAATCAGCAGTGCAAAGACAGTCAGAGACAGGAAAACTAAACGTTGGCAGGGCTCATACAGCAATCACCAGCACAGCTCCCAAATAAATGGATGATGCCAAAGTTGTTCACAGCAATAGCATCTCACAGAGCAGAGGCCTCAGGCAGCACAGAGTGCCACAAATTTGCCCCTGGCAGTTTTGGATTCACTGAGCATGAGTTGCTCCCACCAGGCTTTTCCCCCTTTAAAAGTGTAAATCAAAGGTTGTGACTGGTGCTGCATTTTGAGGGCAAGAAAAATCTAATGGTTGATAAATAACTGGTCTCCAAAACTTAAGATGAAAATACTTGTGTATGTGTAAGCTCAAAGTGATCATTAGTTACAAGAATATATGCTGCTAGCATAATTTGAACTCAAAGGTTTTGCCAGAATTGCTTTCTTCGTTTATTTACAATCATAACCAAAAGCGTTACCTCTGGTCATGGCTGTCTAAGATCAGCACAGAGCAGCCATCCCTGAGCCCAATGCTTCGGACTGTTTCCTTCATGTCTTCCTCATGGAAAACTTCCCAGTTCTTGGCTTCTCTGTCTGCTCCTGAGCCATTTTTGAGGATGATGCCCCCAGCTGGAGCCAAGGCTGAGTGCAGCTGCCCCAGGCTGGTGCTGCAAGAGAAGACGAGCTGGGCCTCGCTGAAGTGCTGCCCCTTGCCGCCCTCGTTGTGCTCGGCCAAGCGAAGCACGTTGAGCACCACGGGCTCGTGCTCAGGGCCTGTCAGCACCTTTGTGCCTCCAACCTGAGGGAGAGGAGGAAGGAATGCCAGCTTTGTGTGATCCAGAAAATACAGGAGAGACTGGGCAGTGAGAAAATTGGGACCAAAAATGGACACCCTCCCCTCACAAACAAACCTCCTCAGACCGAATCCTTACTGAATGAACAACCAGAGTAACCCACAGGCGTTGGGAAGAGAAAGCAAAATGTTATCCAGAGAAGCTGTGGCTGCCCCTGGATCCTTGGAAGTGTCCAAGGCCAGGCTGCAGGGGGCTTGGAGCAACCTGGGATAGTGGAAGGTGTCCCTGCCCATGGCAGGGGGTGGAATGAGGTCCTTAAGTCCCTTCCCAAACCACTCCATGGTAACAGCAGCTGGGAAACCAGTGGACACTTGGCAAAATCTAGAACACAGGAATTTAGCCCCTCAGGACATTAAAGAATTACCCAAATGTGACTGAACACTGTGACTTCACATTTTAAAAGTTTGATCTTTCTGATATTCAACCTAAATTCAACCTAGGTTTCTTGCTGAAGAACATTTAATAACACAAAAGCTGCAATAGAAAAAACTATACCAAAAACAAAACCAAGACAAAACCAACTCTGTTACTACATGTTTGGGTGGTTTTGTTTGTCTTGGGGTCTTTTTTTTTTTTGAGAAAGTCAAAATAAAAGTGATACTTTTACAATAAAAATAATTTTAAAATAGCATTTTATTCCACTAGAGAGAAAGAATAAAATGCTGTGCTTCACAACTACTTCCATGTTAAGCAGAAGCCTTAATATTAAAAGGAAGATGGAAAACTAAAAAAGCAGCACAGGATTTCCAGGAGACCTTGCACAGCGTCATCCCTTCATCCCTTACCTCTTTCCCATTCCAGACAAAGATGTCTGCTCCATCAGCCAGCCCAACACCATCCAGGGTCAGCTCATCTCCTAAAAAACAGGAGCAAATCATCAAGTTCTTGCTCCCCACAAAACACACAAACAGGGTCAGCAAGGTTTTAAAAGTCACTACACTTAAAGAACTGCACAAGCAGCGGAAGAAATATTCAGAGCAGCTCTGAGTGTCTCTCTGTTTTGATGTCAATATCATGGAGAGTTGGCTTATATTCTGGTTCAACACTGATTTTCTGCAGCTGACCACAGAGAACATAAAATTTAAAAGTTACTTAGAATTGCTTAACAAAGCAAAGCTGAAGACAAAAAAAATGACGATTTGAAAAACTGATGTACCCTTCATAAATTAATGAACTCTTTATGCGAGCATTTCCCTTTACAAAATTCCTACTTCGGCTGAAGTCTAACCTACATTTTCCTTTGATGTCACCCTGGCTCCTCTCTTCTATCCTCTCCTCCACCTATTAGGCCAATCCTATGAAAGCAAACATCCACAAGCAAATCAAGGACAAAACACAGACTGATACGTTCTTGTCAGCAAACGCGCTTAACTTGCTTAAGATCTGCATTCCACAACAAAGATTCCACAGCAAAGTCTCAAAATCATTCATTTCACTAATAAGAGTGAAATAAATAATTAAAATAACTTAACATGAGTTTGAGCTGGAAGAGCGTTCGGTAATGCACACCTCCAGGATGGTTTACAGATAAAATCTTCGATGGCTGCAGGAATGAAAATACAGCAATAGCATGGAAGCCTGGCATGCAGTGCTCTTACCATCAAGCACCTGGTACAGGTGTAATCCTGCCGGCAAAGGCTTGGCCATGCTGAGAACCATGTCCCCTTCCCAAGACTCCAACATCTAGTTGGGAAAAATAACGAGAAATAGCAGTGTAAAATAACAGTGAGGAGTGACTCACAATAATTACAGTCTGCTGAAAGCTGCCACAGCCTAGCTCCCAAGCTCACTTGGTGACACTTCACTGTCTCTTCCTTGAAGAGACAAAGACAACTCTGGCACAAAATGAAATATTAAGAATAAGCCTGGAGTCCTGCAGTGTCAATCCACGGCCATGCACATGCTACCCAAATATAATTAATTAGCTCATGTGAACTTTGCTGGAATTTTAACTATGGAGACTTCAATCTCGTGGCTTCAAGAACAGACCCCACACCACTCATTCCTCCTGTGTAACCCCACATTGAGCCTTTAGCCTCCTAAACTCCATTTACTGTCGAAAATTTCTCCTTGACACAAAGACTGCAGCATAAATACATTTGTAAAGGTTGCAGTGGCTCAAGTAAAAATGAAGTTTGAGTTCATTTGATAGAGCAGATACCTGGAACGCTGCCTGCCGAAGGTCTCCCAGTGTTTTCCTTCTGTCAATAGTCAAATCCACCACGCTCTCTTTCCAAGAAAGTGAAGGATGCAAAGCCCCGTTGTGGAATTTATAGCAGGAGCTCAGGTGGAGATGTAAATCAATGCCATTGTTTGCTGAGTCACATTCAGCTCTTTGGGAGAACAACACAACAAACTGGTCAATTTAACACCAAACAGACGTTCCTGTGTGGCTGTCCTGGAACTCGCCCCCCCAGGGCTAAATTGTCTCTCATATCCCCTCCTCCTTTTTAGCTGTCCCTAGTTGTAGCAGCAAACATTTAAAAAAAATAAAGGAGTGGAATTCACTCAGAAACAGAATCCCAGGATGGTTTGGGTGGGGAAGCCTTTAAGCTCATCCAGCTCCCCCCTGCCATGGGCAGGGACACCTTCCCCTACCCCAGGCTGTTTCAAGTCCTGTCCAACCTGGCCTTGGACACTTCCAGGGTTGGGGCAGCCACAATCTTGTGTGAAATATCCCATAAACTGTCACTCTTGTGTCTGTATTTTGGTATCTTAGCTGTGATTCAGGTGTATCAGCACTCGTGTCCCTCAATGCAAGGGAAACTTTTTGTCCACCCTGAATACCACAAGCTATTCCCTTTTTTGGCAGGGAATATCATTTATCTGTAGATTCACCATAAACCAAGTGCTTCTCCCTTCTCCCAGTGGAGAACTCCCTCTATAAACATAATAAGGATAATGCATTCCGCTCTTTCCAGAACTGCAGTGATTTTCACCAGAAAATGGTACAATTTTAAACTGTAAGTACATTTCCCTTGAAGTTCTGTAGGCTGCCTGCTAACAGGGAAGGCAGGAAACCAGCAGAGTATGGATATAGAAATTATATTCTTCAATTAACCTCTATGACATTGAACCATTTCAGTTCTGACTGCTCAAGGAGTTTCTTTCCTTTTGAATCTCTCAGGAGTCCTGCACATAAGAGCTGTTTGAGCACAGTGACACCAGTATACCTCTTCTTTTGCAGCTCTGTATTAGCAGCACTCATTTCATTCAGCAGGTGCTCAGGAATTTGGTACCTTGGATTTCCTCGTGCTGCAACAAAAAAATATAGGCTTAAAATGTGGTTTGGCAAACCAGAAAAGTAATCAAGAGGAGTCATTACAGTACAATAATCACTGAAAATTCAACTGCAAGATGATATAATGAACAAACAGATACTTTTACTCCTTCCAATCAACCTTTCTTTAAGGGAAATTAACACATAAATGCCATTAACAACAATCTGTATTTGTTTCAGCTGATGCTCTCCCATGTGAAGCATGCATAAAAAAAAAATTAGTCAGCTACAGCCTGAGAGGTTCACCACCTCCTTGTATCTTCATTTAACTCTTTTTTCAAATGATCACTACAAGGAAAACTGGGGAAAATAAAGCCTGGAAAGGACAAAACAGCCCTCCAGAAAAATTATCAAAGCAGGAAGCCCCCCCAGAATCTCCAGACGAGCTTTGTGTACCTTCAGGGGGCCTTTTCAGCTGAGCTTTCCTGTAGAACAGCATGTAAGCACTCTCTTTACCCTGGAACTGCTTCTCAATATCCTTCTCCTTGATGGGCTGGACTTTGGAATCATTCAGATCAAACCAGTGGCAGCCAGCAGAAGCAGCCCCTGGCCTTGGGGGGTTTTTCTCACAGTTCCAGTGGACATCTTTCTTCAGGGAAGGGCTCTGGAGATTTTGTCCATGAGAATCCAGTTTGAACAGGAGCTTGTGTGTTTCCTTCAGGCTGACCTTATTTCCATCAGGACTCAGCTGGAATATCTGAGGATGATTCTGCAAATACTGAAAGGGAAGCAAGGACAGGATGAAGAAGATGCCAAGTTTTAATTAAATGCAGCAGCCTGCACTAAGCTCTCATCAAAATGAAACACAAACCCCAATAATTCAACCCTCATTTTACGGTGCTTCTTCACGTATTTTCTCAGTTTACTTCTGCAAAAGCCTCACATCTACACTTCACACCTACATTTAAATATTTCTTGGGGAAATGGCAGGTAGCTCCCTTCAAAAAACAGGCAAATATCACTTTTCCACCTATCTACAACACAAATGCTGAAGTATTTTTCTTAAAACATCTTAAAATTCAGCAACCAACTGGAAAACAAGGTTTTACTGGAGTATCAATTTCACAGACATGCTCTGAACAACCAAAAAACAGGATCGATTTTCAAACACTGATTTCTGTTCAGTAAGTAAGGGTAATTTTTTATAGGCCAACCACAGAGATAGAAAAAAAAAAATACAACAAGCGTCAGGCAGACAATTTCTTGGGAATCTTGTGTTCCCCAGCCTGCTTATTCACATTACAAACCTAACATGTGCTAATCCAAGGGTCCATATTCTCAGTTATCATCCTCCTGACTATTCAATAAGAATACAAATGATTATAAAAGTTATCTAAAACCAAAACTAGCAAACCTGTGATTACCTTCCGTAATGCTCCATATTGTTTTCTGTATTTCTTATTCCAAGACATCCCTTGCTTCTCCAGTAATTTCTGCCCTAATTGATCCACAGGAATCTGTTTAGCTTCTTCCTGCAGAGAAATGAAAAAGGTAACAAAGGCTACAAAAGTCAAGGGGTCAACACCAAGACACCAATTTTGAAGTGTTTTAACTATTCCTGGTTTTTAATAAGCTGCTGTAGCATCATCTGGAGCTGCATCAGAGGGGGTTTAGGTTGGATATCAAGAGAAAAGGTTCTTCCTCCAGAGGGTGCTGGCACTGCCCAGGCTGCCCAGGGAATGGGCACGGCCCCAGGCTGCCAGAGCCCCAGGAGCGTTTGGACACCGCTCCAGAGATGCCCAGGCTGGAATTGTTGGGGTGCCTGTGCAGGGCCAGGAGCTGGATCAATGCTCCTTGTAGGTCCCTTCCAACTCTGGATATTCTGATTCCATTTGCAACAGCTTTGGTGAGCAGCTTTAGAAATACTCCAAAAGGACCTTTGTCTGTATGAAAAGCCACTGTTAATATTAAAGCCAGGTTTTAAATGCTTCACACCAAGTTCAGAAGAGCTCTGGACACTGAA
This sequence comes from Tichodroma muraria, assembly GCA_013390105.1. Classification (NCBI taxonomy): domain Eukaryota; kingdom Metazoa; phylum Chordata; class Aves; order Passeriformes; family Sittidae; genus Tichodroma; species Tichodroma muraria. The sequence continues at coordinate 141,385 of WAAG01067073.1, forward strand.
GCCTGCCCACTCTCACAAACACCAACCCCCTGCAGGTTCCCTAGCTCCAAAACCAAAGCAATGAACTCCTTACATACCATACCTCTGATAAAATCCCTTCCAAGACTGCCAGAGGGTTTTCTGGTTCTTCGGCATTCTCAGTGTCTCTTAAAGCTTTCTCTTCAATCAGCCCATCCTCTTCTTCCTGGGTAAGAAAGACACTCACAAATATTGTGGCTTCACACACAATTAGAGGGTTGGATTATTCTGTGCTGACATCATCATGCACAATTTCAGAGTGTGAAGGGCATTCTGATGAACTCCCCTGCTCATCAAGGCAAGACACACAAAGCCTCATTAAAATATTAATTAAGTCTGGATGCACATTCACCCACTAGCTCTTAATACTTTTCTGAAAAGTACAACCTCTAAAGCAAGGAAAAGAAGCCTTTAGGACTTACTTGGAGTTGCCAGTTTCCTAATTCATCCACATCTCTGATATAAACATGATAGTGTCCTCCATAGCAGCCACCTTTGTGTATAATAACAGAGAAGAGCTCATACATGTACTCTGAATCATCCATTTCAGTCTTTAAAAAGAAAAACAATAATTGTAACAACAACTGAGGTCAGTCTCTCACACTAGGACAGCTTTATACCTTAGCATCACTTCAGACATTTCTCAGTGTGTGTTTGCATGTGCAGAGACTGAAATGGTTTTTGAGGGCTGGGGACACAAGGAAGGACTGGCAAGCCACAAGCTGGAAAATCATAAAATCCCAGAATGGTTTGGGGTGGAGGAACCTTAAAATTCATCTGGGTTCCTGACAGGGGAAGGGACAACTTCCACTAGCCCAGGTTGCTCCAAGTCCTGTCCAAGCTGGTCTTGGACACTTCCAGGGATGGGGCAGCCACAGCTTCCCTGGGCAATCTGTGTTATTAAACAAACAGGATTCTGAACCATACTGGAAATTCAAAATATTTTCAATTTCAATGTTTGTTCACAACCAAGCTTATTTTGTTTAAAAGAGGAGAGTGAAAAGAAGCAACACTTAGAAACACTAAAACTAGGGGACTGGACTTCTTCAAATGCAAACACTGAGAAATTTCCAAGCTTGCACTGCAATACTTCAAGAAGAAAAATGTCTGGTCCATTACAGTGCCTCTGTTACGTTGTTTCAGGATCAATATTTTTCATCAAGCAACGGCATAGCTCACTTTATAACCAGAAACATGTTTATGAATGCAAACAGAGATTTCTGAGAAAAATGGAATAACTACAGGCACCTAAAGCACACATAGCTCAATTTAAACATGATGCAATCAGAGAATAACCACACAAAAATAAATTTCCATTTCCATTTCCAGATAATAATCTTCCTGTCAAGAAAAGGTTAGATAATTTTTGGGTAATTATTCTACCCTTCTCCCTTGTAGCTACAAGTTAGCTAAGTTCAAAAGTGGAGGAGGACACCACAAAGTTACTCAAATACCTGACAAACTGCAAAATAAAAGATAACCTTGAGCTGTGGGTTCTCTGCTGAGCATACAATAACTTTTAACAAATGTAAACAGTGCCCACCTGCTCACAGAAAGGCCTCAGGTTGATCTGGATGGGGAATGTGTAGCAGCTCGTTTCCTTGTACCTCTCACACTTCTCAAAGTCAAAGTTGAACCTCAGGAGGGAAATGGTGAGGAAGGGAGGCAGCTTGCGTAGTTTAGCAGACTGGGAAGGGATTTAAAAAACACTTTAAGCACAGACTTAGAATAAAATTGTGCTTCCACCTTGCTGTGGTGGAAAATCCTTTTCCATCAAAGCTTTGTTACCACCAGAGAGACAAGACCAATGCCCTCACTTTTGAAATGTCTTCAATAATTCTCAATTTCCCTTCAAAATACACAACCTAAAAGTGACCCAGATCTTCTTCCCCTGTTGAGACCAACATCCTCCTTGACTGGTGATCACCAGTCCCATACTTGATCCTGCCACAGCAAATAAAGGACATTGGTGAAATTGCAGTCAGTACTGACATTTCCATAGCCCACGGGCTCTATACAGGCAGTCACAGAACAACCAGGAGCTAAAGGCTCCCTCATTTCTACAGGGGAGCACCCTCCAGGCAGCAAAGCCAGGACAATCCATTTTAATGATTCCAGATTAATCCAGATCCAACCACTTGATGGGTGAGCATTTCAAGAACCCTCACGAGAAATAAAACCAACCATCTTGTACCAGCTGTGACAGCAGGTGTGGATTCCATGGCCACATTTCTGAGCCTTTCCAATGTCTCCATCCTCCTCTCCACTGGCAGAGCCATAACAGGAACACAGGGTTTAAGAAATCCCCTGAATTAGGAATTCCATTTTCATCCACAGCCTGGCAACCCTCAGCCCTGTGATTTCCTACCAAAATTCAGAGCTCCCACTCTCCTCCTGCATGGATGAGCACTTGTGAGAGGCAGACAATTCACCCTGTACTGCCTTGAACCCAGTCCAGTTAAACCCCAGCCAGCCCTTGCAACACGACATGTGAGGCACTGCCGAGTGTTCCTGAACTCCCAAGTCACTGATTAACCTGGCCTGACCTCAGCTTCCCTTTGGACTACTCCCTCTACATCCAGAGGGCTGCAGGGTTTGGATTTCACCCATCCTACAGGAGGCCAAGGAGCTCTGCTGCTGTGACCAGGGCAGAGTGCACCAAGCAGCCTGAATCTGCTTCCATCCACAAAAACAGAGCAACAGATCCCATTCCCTGCACAGAGTAACAGCTGCTCATTGTTCTTCTCTCTCATTTGGGTTCTCCAGAAGTGAGTTTCCATGATTTCTCTCATTGCACATTTTTATTTTATGCTCTAACTTATCTTTTAGCTAATCCTCCAAAATGCCCAGAGCAAAGTGCAGCAGAGGTGTTGAATGAGTCAGTATTCTCCAAATTATACCACACTCAGCGATAGATAAAAAAACTGCAACATTTTTGTGGGAAATGAGCCACAGGAGTTTTTCTTGACATCCCTGCTGAGGTTTCATAGAATCCCAGAATGGTTTAGGTTGGAAGGGACCTTAAAGCCCATCCAGTGCCACTCCCTGCTGTGGGCAGAGACAACTTCCACTACCCCAGGGCGTTCCACGCCCAGCCTTGGACACTTCCAGGGACGGAACAGCCACAGCTTCTCTGGGCAGCCTGTGCCAGGGCCTCAGCACCCTCACAGGAAAGGATCTTTTCCTAATATCCCATCTAACCCTACATCATCACACCCCAAGGTGTTACCTTTGAGGCTTCAACCAGTTTATCACAGGCTCCACATCGATACAAGTTGTCATTCTCAAAGTATTCTTCTTCCACATACATGTTCCACAGGGCCTCCTCCAAGCCAGCCACACCTTTCACTGCCACTGTGAGATCTAAGAAATCTTCCTGTGCAGAAAGGACAAGAAGAAACGAGGTTCTGAGTGGTGTAGGTTTGTGATTAGAAAGACACCCATCCTACTCATCACAGTGATGGGCAAAAAACCCTCATACAGTCACAGAAATTTTTAAAAACTGATTTTTTTAAATTACAAAGAGCATAAAAGACTATCAAGATATGTTTTGCTGTTACCTCACTGCACTCTGTGTTAACTACATCTACCAAAGGCAGGGCTTGTGAATTCAGAAGATGCAAAACATTTCAGTTTTTTACCTCTCATTTAGAAAATGCAGTCAGAGACTGAAAGTCCAACACTTGCTATCTGGATTCAACAAGGATGACATTATTTCCGGACTTTAAGAACAAGAGCATTTAAAGTCAATAGCCTGAAGAGAACCCCCCAGTGGAAGATCCCTGACTTTACCTGTCTCTCACTGACGTTCTTGCACTCCTTACAAACAATCTGGTTGACAACAATGCCATGGTACAGGCGGTTGATGAGGTCGTGGCCGGACGTCCCCACGAGGGAAGTCTCCAAAGCACTGAAGAGGATCCTGTTCAATTCCTGCACATCATGCTGCCTCATCTCCTGCAGGAGGAAAACCCGAACAGGAAGGAATGAAACGCTGCTTGTGCTTGGCTTATTGGCTTAAAAACAACATATCAAGTGTCCCAGAGTCTCAACGACGACTCATAAATTTACTCCCTGAGTAGTAAAGTACTACATTTATTATTGTTACTTTGGTTATGCCACAACCCACCTAAGACACTTTCACTTCAGTAGAATCACAGAATTCCAAAGTGGTTTGGGTTGGAAGGACCTTAAATATTACTTTGTTCCACCCCCTGCCATGGGCAGGGACACCTTCCACTAGCCCAGGCTGCTCCAAGCCCTGTCCAACCTGGCCTTGGGCACTTCCAGGGATCCAGGGGCAGCCACAGCTTTTCTGGGCACCCTGTCCCAGACCCTCCCCACCCTCACAGGGAACAATTCCTTCCCAATACTCTGTTTAAACCTGCTGTCAATTTGAAGCCATGCCCTAGGTGTAGATTAGTCTCTGACTGACACAGTTCAACTTGGGTAAGAATCTAGGTATCTGAGGACAAGAAGCCTGTTGGAAAAACACTCCTGTAAAAACAAAGGAAAAGCAACTGGAATTGTATCTAAGAGAGTAATCATCTTCTCTTCCTCCTGTTAACAACTGCCATGGACACCATGTGGAGATACATCAAGAGCTGATCCAATACAACGTCATCTCCGCAGCTTGAAGGATTTTAAGCTACTTCCTAAATGTCAGACTCCCAGAACCCATCTCTATCCAGAAGAAGTGTGTGGGGATGGAGACTGGCACCTCATGGCTGCTCCAGCCGAAGCTCTCGGTGAGGTCTGTGGTGGATGCAGCCTGCTGGTCCAGGAGCAGGAGCTGAGCAAACAAGCGCTGCAGCTGCAGCGGGATTATCCGAACCTGGGAACAACAGCAAGGGAACACAGCCAGCACATCAGACACAGCCTTCAAAGCAGCCATTGCAACAAGAACAGGAGCAATTTACGACAAAACTGGTGATAAACCACCCCTGCTTATTTCATAAAGCACATTACTCAATTCACACCAAGCAGTCAGACTTTGTTCCCGAAAATTTTCAGTGCCTCACCTTGCACAGCCAAGTAGAATGGTTTGGGGTGAGAGGGACCTTAAAGCCTATCCCATTCCAGGGACACCTTCCACTGTCCCAGGGTGCTCCAAGCCCCAATGTCCAACCTGGCCTTGGACACTTCCAGGGATCCAGGGGCAGCCACAGCTGCTCTGGACACCCTGGGCCAGGGCCTGCCCACCCTCCCAGGGAACAATTACTTCCCAATATCCCACCTAACCCTGCCCTCTGGCAAGTGGGAAGCCATTCCCTGTGTCCTGTCCCTCCTTCCCTTGTCCCAAGTCCCTCTCCAGCTCTCCTAAAGGGCTTGGTGGTGGGGTGGAATGAGGTGGGAGAGAGAACATCTCCAGCAGAAACAGACTCCATATCTGATTTCTGAAGGAAAACCTTATGGCAAATGAAAGCTTAGAATTGTGTAAAAAATCCAGTATCAGCCAGACCAAACTGCCTCTCAGTGTCAAATTTAGTTTTTTACTCATTTTTGTAAGTTTCACATGAACTGGAACCATATTACTCCAACATCCGACAGTGACGAACAAGAAAATTCCCAACACCTTTGCATCTGGTTTCCTGCTGTCATCCAGAGTCCCGAGTTCTTCAGGTCCCAGGGAGAACAAAGCCTCTGCAATTGGTAAAAATTTCTTATTTAAAAAGACAATAATCTCTCTTTAAAAATTTAACGTACTTTAATGGCAAACGCTATGATTTTATTCTGCAATAATTTTTTTAAAGTGAACTGTGTCCTAAAATCATCTGAGTTCACTACGCTTCCAAAATAAATAACTAGAAGTGCAAGTCTCATTCAAATATCAATCCCAAGATTATTTTAATAATGTTTTGAGCACCTCACCTCTAAATTCAGGTGTGAAAAGCAGAGTCTGAAGAAGGGAATTGAGGTAGCAGGTCCCACCCTGATTTTTGATTCCGCTGAGGTTGGTGAAATCCCTGGGAGCTGGAGGCTCAGACTCTCTGGGCTTTAATTTCTTCCCTTTCCCACAATGATTGTTGGAAATAAAGGAAAAATCCTCTTCAAATAAGTCCCCAAACATTGTGAAGGCAGAAGAGTCCTTTAAAAAGATAAAATAAGCATTTACTATAAATAATGCAGTTGAACCCACCCACCTCAAAACCTCCAAGATAAACCTGGAAGCCCTGCCTGAAGAATTTATTTCTATTTTTTTCCACCTTATTCTGGTCATTCTAAAAATTAACCCATGTAAAAGTGTGGATTAACATAACAAAAAAAGGGTGAATTAAAAGTATTTCTGTTACCACAGGTCCGAGCAGACTTTTCACCAGAATCAAACCCACCACAATTCCATTTTGCACAAAGCTGTTATTCATCCCTACACGTGAACTCTGCCCTACCTTGGATTATCCTTCTCCACCTCCTCCAAACCCCTGGGGCTTCTTCATCTGAGATATTAAAGCAGAAAGATTTTTAAATTTCACTTTCCCAGTGAACATAAATAGGAAATAAACCACTTTGTTCATCAGCTTTTCCTCCCCGAATGCAGCTCTTGATTGCCTTAAAATCTCTGTAAAGGCCCCTCTTCCCAAGCTGCTGGATGGAATTCCTGGGCTTAGCACTCATTCCAAGCTGTCTCCCAGCCTGCATTCCTGTTTTCAGTCATGCCTGCTGCACTTCAGCATTTAGATTCTTCTCCTCCCTGAATGCCCAGCAGCTCCTGGGTGGATCGTTTGTCCCAAAAAAGGGCCATATCCAGGAGACACCACCCACCCATCACTCCGGAGAGGCACTCGAGTGCCAAATCCTCCCTCGCTCCTCATTTCTGGATCCTCCTTCCCTTAAAAACCACACAGGAATAGCAATTGGAAGGGATTCTGGATGGCCCAGTGCTTTCACAAAGCAGAGACAGCTCAAAGCACAGGGCCTCGGGCTGGAATAAATCCATGGCAGGAGGAAACAAAATCCTGGAATAAATCCATGGCAAGAGATTGCAAAACCTCTCTAAAAATCCATGACAGGAGACCCCAAAATTCTCTATTTCCATGACAGGAGATCCACAAACCCCTCCAATAAACTCATGAGATTCCCAAAGCCCTCTAACAAATCCATAGCAAGAGATCATAAAACCCTCTAATAAATCCATGAGAGGAAATCCCTCAAACCCTTTAAGGTATCAATGACAAACGATCCTAAACCCCTCTAATAAACGCACAGCAGGAGATCCCAAACCCTTCTAATAAATCTATGAGAGGAGAGCCCAAACCCCTCCATGCCAGGAGTGCCCAAATCCCCCAATAAACCCATGGCAGGAGATCCCAAATCCCATAATAAAGTCATGGCAGGGAATTTCCAAGAACTTTTAATAAACCCATGGCAGGACATCCTAACTCCTCAAATAAACGCCTGGCAGAAGTTCCCTCAATAATACCAATAAACCCATGACAGGAGATTCCAAACCCCTCTAATAAATCCAAAAGGAGATCCCAAATCCCCTTAACAATCCCATGGCACGAGTACACAAATTTCTCTAATAAACCCATGGCAGGATTTCCGCAAACGTTCTAATAAAGCCAAGGTAGGAGACCCTAAATCCACCTAACAAACCCATGCCAGGAGCCCCCCAAGCCCGGCAGCCTCCCCGAAGCCGGCAATCCCCAGCCCCGCAAAACCCCCCCACTCACCGGGCCCGGCGCGGCCCTAAGGCCCCGCGGCAGCCGCCATATTTGTTGTGTGGCGCCGCGCAAAGCACGCCGGGAACAGCGACCAGCGGAAAACGCGGTGCCCGCGCGGGGCATGCTGGGGGTTGTAGTTTTCTCGACGTGGGGGCAAGTGGGGTGCATGGGAACCGGTGGGATGTCCATCCCTGGAACTGTTCCAGGATACACTCGACGAGGGATTGCAGCGAGCTGAGGTAGTGGAAACTGTCCCTGCCCATAGTGCAGGGAGGAATGGGATGAGGTTTTTTTTTTGCCCTTTCCGAGTCCTTCATCTGCAATATTGCCTATTCTCCATTTGAAGAGCTGGCCTCAGAGTTCCTCCAAAAAACAGTGACAGTGACAGAGCTTTTAAGTCACGGATCCATCTGGCTGAGGAGAATCGACTTTGTCTTTGAGTATCCTATGCCTGTCATGCCCAACATGGTTTTCATCGGGGGCATCCACTGTGGAGAGAAGAAGAAGCCGCTGTCTCGGGTCAGTGGCTGGCTGGGAGAGCTTGTGGCAGTCACACACCTGCAGGATCCGAGTGAGGTGTTTGATAGAGGCGTATCTTCTCTCTCTCATGGAGGGAGACTGTTTACAAGAGCCTGAAGTGATGGCACAAGGGGAATGGCTTTAAGCTGCCAGAGGAAAGGATTAGATGGGATATTGGGAAGAAATTCTTCCCTGTGAGGATGGTGAGGCCCTGGCACAGGTTGTCCAGAGAAGCTATGGCTGCCCCACCCCTGGAAGTGTCCCAGGCCAGGTTGGATGGGGTTTGGAGCAACCTGAGCTAGTGGAAGGTGTCCCTGCCCATGGCAGGGGGTGGAACGGGATGAGCTTTAGGGTCCCTTCCAACAGAAACTATGTTGGGATTCTATAAAGACCAGCTCCCTCTTTGAAACAAACAGTTGGTTTGTATCGTGGATTTATTACAGGGATTTGGGATATCCTGCCGTGACTTTATTAGAAGGCTTTTGGGACCTCCTGCCATGAGTTTATTAAAAGATTTTGGGATCTCTTGTTGTGGATTTATTTGAGGTGTTTGGGGACCGCCTTTCATGAATTTATTAGAGGGGTTTGGGATCTCTGGATTTATCAGGGAGATTGGGATCCCCTGCCATGGATTTATAAGACAGGTTTAGGATCTCTTGCCATGGGTTTATTAAAGGATTTTGGGATCTCCTGTGCTGGATATATTAGAGGGTTTTGGGGATCTATTGTCATGAATTTATTAGAGGGATTTGGGAACTCCTGTCATAGATTTATTAGAGCAGTTTCAGCATTTCTGGATTTATTAGAGGGGCTTGGGGATCTCTTTTCATGGATTTATTAGAGGTATTTTGGGATCTCCAGTCATGGATTTATTCCAGCCTTGGCCAGTGTGTTGTAGCTACCCTAATAATTCCCTCCTGAGCCTGGAATGGCCCAGCCTGCACCTGACAGAGTCTTCCAGCTTGGAAAAGACCTCCAGGGTCTTGCAGTTCCAGCCTCACGCCAGCACTGCCATCATCACCCTAAACCGCCAGCACTGCCATCATCACCCTAAACCACGTCCCCAAGTGCCACATACAGGCTTCTTCCAGAGGGAGTGACTCCATCAACTGCCTGGGAAAATTATTCCATTTGCTTAAATTATTCTTCCAGGGAATTTTTTTCCAAATACCCACTCTGAGCCTCTCCTGGTGCACCTTGAGGCCATTTCCTGTCATCCTTTCCCTTGGGACACAGCAAGACAGCCTGATCCCACCCCACCTCCTGTCAGGGAGTCGTAGAGAGTGACAGGGTCCCCCCTGAGCCTCCTTTTCTCCGTGAACACCCCCAGCTCCCTCAGCTCAGGAGATTTTTTAACCCCTTCCCCAGCTCTGTTGTCCCTCCCTGCACAGGGCTGGCCCCAAATTTGTGATTTTCCACCCAGATCCAGCCTTCCCCCTGTCCCTTTGCTCACGTGTGAGCAGGGAGGGACTTTGATATCGCCCTGCCTTGAACCCAGCAAATTCCAGAATTCCTGGCTGGGATAACCAGGCCAACTGAGGAAACCTTTGATGAGTTCATAAACAGTGAGGTGCTGATTAACTTCACCCATCCCGGGATTGCCTTTGCACCCACTCCTCCCACTGAAGGTTTGGATGGAAAATTCATCCCGGAGCAGGAGGGAGGGGAGGGCAGGACATTTCCCTGCCAGCCCTCTCCTTATCCCACTTCAGCAAACAGCTGGGGTGCCATCACAAAACACACAAATAACCTTTCATTGAGAGAAAATGCTGTTTGTTAAAGTGGTCAGCTTCCCAATGCCCCGTTCCAAGTGTGCTTTGTAAAATTCTGAACATATTTAGTAGTTGTTCCTATGATGTTTTTCCTTTACTGTTTATAATAGAAGATTCAGAGAGTGTTTCAGTCTCTTTTACCTCACAGCTTCTCCCCCCTACTCTGACGCTCAAAATTTTTCTTTTCTGGAATGCCATCCTGACATAAAACTGCTCTCTGGCACCTTCCCAACAGAAAGAATTAAAGACATTGGTAAAACAGGAACAATAAATGAGGCTGATCTGAGGAAAACAACATGTGGTTCATTTTGGTGCACTGGCTGTGGGATGAAGGGAGGTGAGAGAAGTTGTGTGCCTGAGGGATGGAGGCTGCATGGCTCTGAATATCCTGGGGTGCATTATTTTTAATTTTGGCATCAATGGCAATGCTGTGAGGCTGGGGAAATCACCTCCGTGCTCAACCTGCTCCTTTGCTGGGTCAGATCTGAAACCTGAGGCTCCAGTGGTTGCTGAAAGCCATTTAGTGCTGGTCTTATTCCTGGTGGGGAGGAGTTTTCAGCTCCCTGAGGGCCACCTCCCAGGCTGGGAAGCAACTCTGTAAAGTGAGAACTTGGGCTATACAGGGAGAGGTCAGCCTCTCTCAGCACCTCTTTGTGGTGTCCCTGGCACTGAGGAGATTCCTGCCAGCTCAGAAGAGCCCTGAGCCTTGTCCTCAGGGTCTCCTGCTCCATCCCTGGAGGAATCACCTGAGGATCCGTGTCTCCAACATGGAGAGGCTGTTTTCATTTGTTACTGTGGGGCTGGGAGTTGTTCACACCAGGGTTGCCTCCCTGGGTCCTGGCCAAGGTGTAGCACAAAACACAACCACAATGAGGAGTCCTGAGGGACCTGAGTAGCAGGTTGAGGAGCTAACTGAACACCGAGGACCTCCAATGACTCAGCACTAAGAGGGTCACCAAATCTTGGCTTTCCAAGTAAGGAGGGAGAAGGCAAAGTAAACCACCCCTAATCCAAAGCAGTGAATCATTAACTACAGGATTAGCACGGAGCACAGCGCAACAAATCCACCCATCAGCTGCTTTCCAAAGCATCTTCAGGCTACAAGCTGCAGGAGGAATCTCTTCCACAGCCCCATCTCGGACCACAGCAGCATGGCTTTGAGGCTATGCTGTGCCTGGATTTCCATCCTCCTCCTCCTGCCTGGCCTCTCGGACGGAGGGAAGCTCCTGGTGGTGCCCATGGTGGGAAGCCACTGGCTGAGCATGCAGGAGGTGGTGGAGAAGCTGAGCGACAGAGGACACGAGGTGGTGGTGCTGGTTCCCGAGGTGAGCTGGCAGATGGAGACGACGCAGGCCTACAAGGTGGTCACGTACCCGGTGAGGCAGAGCCTGGAAGAGCTGGATAATGCATTCCAGGAATACGTCGCCATGCACCTGACGGAGAAACCTTTCCCTCTGAATGCCCTGGCACTGTACAAGGTCTCGGAGCACGTTTTCAGCACCTTCTTTGGGCAGTGCAAGGACCTGTTCCGCAGCCAGGAGACCCTGAAGTTCCTCAACCAAAGCGGCTTTGATGCCATCCTGACAGATCCAGCCTTCATGTGTGGGACCATTCTCGCCCACCATCTCTCCCTCCCCTTTGTGTTCTTCATGAGGGGATTCGGTTGCAACCTGCACTTTGCAGCCCCACAGTGCCCAAGCCCTCTGTCATACGTCCCGAGACTCTTCAGCTTCAACTCAGACCACATGACGTTTTTCCAGAGGGTGGAAAATGCCCTGATTTCCCTCCTGGAGCTTGACTACTGCAATGGTTTATATGGAGAAGCACTGAAGCTTTCGGCAGAAGTTCTTCAGAGGGACGTGTCCCTCACGGACCTCGTGAGCTCCGCTGCCGTTTGGCTCCTGCGGTTTGACTTTGTGTTCGAGTACGTCAGGCCGGTGATGCCCAACATGGTCTTTGTTGGGGGCATCAACTGTGCTGAGAAGAAACCACTGCCTAAGGTAATGTTCCTTCGCCTACAAACCGCACGTTTCGCAATGCAAAGTCATTCTGTTGTTTCAGGAAGTTTGTCGCTATTGGTTTTCTTTTGTTTGTTGTAATTTCTGGTAATGATTCAATTCCACCAGGTTTGGGTAGTTGTTTTTCACAGGCTGAAATCAAACAACCTTGATAGAGACTTTTTTGAATTAATGAGGGTTTTGTAGCAAAGCAAGCAAAAAAGGGATTTCATCCACCAGATGGGAATTACTGTCCTCAGTGAATGTGTATTAACCACCAACCAGCTCCAGTTTTGATTTCATCTTAATGGCATCTGATATATATTTCCTTTATCTGATCAAAACCCCAAGAGTCATCTTTTATTTTTAACTCCAGGCTCATCAGCATCAGTTTCCTCACTTTAGTTGTATTTTCATGACAAATTAATTCCAAACTGGCTGTCTGTGTTAAGTTACTCCTGTTTGTGGGGGTGAAATAGAAATGCCGCTTTGAAATGGCAAGAAATAATCTTACAGTTGTGGATCTGGTGAAAGACACTTGAATGCAGAACTCAGGGAACTTTTCTTACCCGCTCCTTGACATCTTCTTTTGCCAGAATTGTTCTGCAGGGTTTTTAAAGCTAATCAGAAATCTGAATCTATTTTGATAGTCACCGTGTAATCCCTAAAATGGTAACACTGGAGATTTCTTTCCATTCACAAAGCAGGACACAAATCTCTTTCCTAGGAAATTGCTCCCGCACTTCTGAATTGTGATCACGCAATATCTCTGCACAATGTCTTTGAGCTGAAGGGATGGATTTTTTCTTTCTTCCTTCAGATTTCTTTTATGCTCTTCCTTTTATCCTTCTTATGAAGGAGCCCTCTAAACTTGATAAACAAGGCAAAGAATAATATTGTTAACTAGAATGTTAGGATAAAATTTTATCTAGGGCATTCTATCACGTCAGGCTCACAAGAGTGACACTAGTTTGAGATTTAAGATGCAAATTCTTGCTGGTTACACAACGTAAGTCTTTACTATGATATCCTGAAGGTCTCGGAGCTGCAAAGGGTCCATAACTTTGCTACAAGGGTAGAGACATCCTGCCCTCGTTTTCTCCCTGCCAGTTCCTGTCTTCACACGCCCGTTAGGTGAAAATCGCATGTTCCACACCTGGGAAAATGTTGTGTATTTTTCAAAACTTCAGTCTCCTTTTCTACCTACATATTTACAGACAGCAGAGGAATTTCTCCTATTTCCCTTTGAGTTGCACCCAGGAGCGGAGTGTAAACAAGAGTAAGGTGAGTCATAAGGGAGAAATGAAATCTGCCTGTTCACACACACACCAATAAAGCCCTAGGCTGGTCATTACTGTTCAGAAACATAATCCTGTGAGAAGAATAAATAGTTCTGCAAAGCCTATTGAACCCATTGCTCAACAGGTAAGAAAAGAAAACAAAATTACTGGGAGAGGGAGAGAGAAGAAGAGATTCAAAATGCAGATTCTTTCTCAGACGAGGAATCCACAGGCCTTTTTATACATCACTTCCATAGTTTTCCACAGGCAGGGGCATGGGGCACTCTGATCTCATTCCAGATAAGAGCTCCTCTCTGCTGCATCTGTTGTGGTCCTGTGGAGGAGCTGTCTTGAGCTGAAGGAGCTCAGGCTTGTACAGAACTGGCCCTACTGATCTTATCCAAGTGGGAATCCAATCCTGAACTGTGTAAGGATCATCGCAGAGGTTGTGGGAGAACATGGGACCACAGGGCTGGGCCTGGGGAACACAAACTGCATTTACACCTTGACTAAGTTGCCTGAGGCTGATTTCCTCTTGTCGTGCACTTTGCATGGGGATCTGTGTCAGCAGCAATATACAGATTCATTAGTAGGCAGAGAAATCCCAAGTCTCCAGCTCCTCAAATTGTCACAGTTGAGACGGACACGACACAACGTTCTTCAGTTCATGCAGAAATAGCAAATTTTATTGTTTACAGCTTTCTTTTATAGGGCTTTCGAAAACCTCGCCTTTGGTCCCAATTGGCTACAATTTTGTACCCACCCAGCTCACTGGCCAATAGCCACCTGCACACACGCTCACCTGGGGTTGGTGGCGTCCGTTGTTTGCGTTTGAATCTCCCGGCCTCCCAGAGCCTTTTTCACAGAGAGGCTTACTTCTTTTCCTCTAATGGTATAGGCTGGTCGAGTTATGGTGTCGTGGTTTCAGTCTGAAACCAGACAGAAAATATTAATTTGGGTTGCCAATTTAAAATTCTGTAATCAAGAGCAAAGCAGGCTTAAGCTTGAAAAGAACAGACTTTATTAACTAACACAAAAAGAAAGAAAAAAAAACCTCTAAGAATTAGAATAAAACCTTTCAAACATTCTTCCTCTATTACCGAAATTGACAACATACAGAAATCACATTTAGAATTTTCAGTCAGTTTTCTCAATTCTAGAAATAGTCTTTCTTCAATTCTTCTAAGGATTGGAGCATCTCTTACTTGCTATGGAACAAAAAAAAACTAAAACAAGACAACACAAACTTTCCATGATAACATCCGCCTGGAACATATCATGAAATTCCTCCCATGTTCTCAGCTCTTTTATAGCTGTGCTTCTGGGCCATAATCGATTCATGGGGTTTATTTTTT
>WAAG01067073.1:156366-171345 GCA_013390105.1 Tichodroma muraria
ATTCCATCAGCCAGATATCAGCGGCCGTGGCTCGGCCCCGAGATCTTTTTCCCCTCCCAACCGCGCCAGCCCCGGCCCGGCCCGGCCCCCACCAGGCCTCGGGGCCTGGCAGGGGAGCGGGCCGGGTAACACTTGTTACCTCTGCTCCAACCAGAAACCAAGAGAGCCAAGGTTCTCCAGTTTGCACTTAAAAGGTGTATTCACAAAGGCGTACCCATGCTTTCATTGGTTTTATCAAGTGTCAGTAGTATACATTGTCCAATCACGGCTAAACTACCACATATGGTCAGGGTTACTCATGACTGTGGGGCCTCCAGGCCAGCTGTTGACCGTCACATCAAGTGTCTGGAAGTTTAACACGAGGCTTGCAGGACTCAGAGCCAATATTTTGACTCTAGAGGTACCTGAAGGATGGCGTGGTGACGTTGCAAATAAACTCAAACTGTGAGCCCTGAGACACTCTGATGACAATCTCATCTTTAGCCAAAGTTAATGCAAAGTTGCTTTTTCGGCCAGCTCAGAAAACCAAGCTTAGTGTGATTTGATTAAAGCAAAGGTCAGGAATCTAAGCTACAGCCACCTCTCAAAGTTCTCCCTGTTTTTTTCTAACCTAAACCTCCCTGTTCTTATTTAAGCAACTGCTTAACTGAAAATATTAAATTAACCCCAGGTTTAAGTAGGTAGCTACTCAAGTAAAGAAAAAGTGTAACTGAATAAACACCTTTTTCTCACCAACACAGGGCTTAAGAGCACAGGTCCTCCTTTAAAAATCTCTCATTTTCACAAGGTTTCTATTTATGGCTTAGGAAACAGCTGCCCTGGAAATGATCCGTGCTCTGTGATTTGCTTCTTGCTCTCACAAAAATGTAGGTTCTTTTCCCACTCATAGAATTGCTTTTATTTGTTGTTTTTCCTCAAAAGATAGTGGATCTCCACACTGTGAAAAACCTGAGGGAGAACCAGGCAGGTTCCTGTCAGCCGCCACCAACCTGCGTTTTCCAGATGCTGCTTAGCACAAAAAAAAGGGTCTGGGTTCAATTACACAAGGATTCCTCCATGGATAAGCCTCATCATCATCATCCAGAAACCAGGGAAATCAAATTGCATAGAATCACAGGCTGGTTTGGGGTGGAATGAATTTCAAAGCTCATCCCCTTCCACTTCCTGCCATGGGAAGGGACATCTTCCACTAGCCCAGGTTTCTCCAAGCCCTGTCCAGGCTGACGTGGGACACTTCCAGGGATCCCCAGCTTCTCCAGGTATCACTCCCACTCTCTTGGAGTTGAGCAACCTTTTCCTGCTTGCAGGACCCAGAGCATGAGTGGGTCAACAATCTCACCTCACAGCAGGGAAGCAAATCCAGTGGACGAAACCAACACTTCCAGGCTGCCACGACAAATTTCGGGTGTTTTTGCTGTAGTTTTAGTGGTGCTGAGGTATCTGTCTGCTACTCTCTTTCCTTAGTGCCACTCAGAAATCCACACATCACAGCCAGTCCCACTCACAGGTGAACAGTTTGAGAAAGATTTAGCGCGCCTTTTGAAGCTGAAGCAATCATAGGGTGAGGAGCCCAAACCCTGCAGAGCTGCTCCATCACTCCCTGCCAGCTCCAAGAGACTCCCTGGAATAATCCAAACAAGCTTTATAACTTCTGAGAGGAAAACAAACCTGCAGTCCTGGCTCACTCAGGCCTTGATGTCCTTTGGTGTGCAATGGGGAAAGCTTTCCTCCAAGCAGGCACCTGGCTCTCTCACATTTGGAATCCTCAGTTCCTTGGCTCCTTGTTTGCACATCAAGCAGGAGCTGCTAATGAGCACCACACCCTTCAGAGCTGAGAGGGGTCCAGGTGCCCTTTGCTAATCATCATGAAAAACAAACACATATAAAGTTTTCTGTTGCTTTGGAAAATGAGCCTGGCTGTTAATTTTCTCAATAATAATTAACCAGCTTAGATCTGACCTCAGCTGATCCTCTGATAATCTAAGAACTTCATCCTTTCTTTGTCTGTCCTCCCTTTAATTTCTCTTGCCCTTCCTGTTGCTGCCTAACTTTTCCCACACTTTTAGCTCTCATGGTCTGGTACAACAAGTAGGGAGTCTGTGGAGTACATAAGAAAAGGCGGCCATCCTATCAAGAGACTTTTTCTATTATAGTCAAGGGAAATGGACTAGTATTGGCTGTTCTCAGCCAACTGGTTTTGCCATTGAAGATCCCGTGGAGTCCAGAGTAGAAAACACACCAAGCATCAACTTCCAAGTTAATTTGGTCAGCTCTTGTCACAGCAGTTGCAATAAACTCTTTGCGTCCAGATTTCCTGCATTTAATGAGAATTATTTGTGAATCTGTTTAGTCTCTTGCTTTCACTCTGTGCCGTCTCCCACCTCTCCTGCGTTTGCCCTCTCCAAAAATTGGGTTTCCATGTCTAAGGGTGGTTCCTCCATGTCCAGTGTGAAAGAGTGGAGCTACTCGGGGCTGTCCCAGCACCCTTTGGGTGTCATGAGACAAACCTCTTTGCCTCAGGCTGTAAGGATTTGTCTCTCCCGCATGAGGATGCTGGGAGTCCCACCACCATTTATAAACAGAATGGAAAAACTTTGTGCTGATGATAGTTGTTCATCACAAGGACTTCCTCCTTAGCCCCATTCAAAAGGCTTTGCTCTGGCATTGCTTTTACTTGCATAAAGACAAAACATTCCTGCAGTGGATTAGTGGAAGTTGTCACACCTTCTCCTAGATTTTGTCTTGCCCACAGTACATGAAAAGGGTTTCCAAGACAGCAGCCAAAGACCAAAACTCCTTCTTTGTGTCCCTGTGCCTGTCTCCCTTTGTTTGCCCTGAACCCATCCATTAGTTCACCACTTTTTGGTGTAGTGCTGGGAGGAAAAAAGCCAGTTGGGATTGTTCTCCTCAGATTTGGGATTGCGTGGTACATCGTGGTGGCCGTGACTTCTTCGTAAGAGGTGCAGGTTTGGCTGTTTCCAGCGGGTGGGAATTCAACATCAGCCTCGGCTCCTCAGGAATGGAGTTGCATCCGTTCTGCTGGGTGCAGTTTTAGTATTTTCTCGCCGTGTATTTACCAGGTCAGTGGGTTTAACCACGATTATTGTTACAACATGACAGCCCTGCACCTGCTGTCACAGACCTGGTGCTGACAGTATCTTAATGCTGACAGGCTTTGAGGCTTAAACATTAACAGAAAGTACAAAGGTTTTCCCAAGGACACGGCTTCCCATTCCTTCTACAAACGTAGGCAAAATGACAGGCTAATCACAAGCGTATTGGGAAATTAAATATTAATTTCTGCAGCCAGTAAATTTCCTGCTTAGTCTGCACGGAGCGTCGTATAAAGGACTGTGTGGATCCCTCCGGAGCAGAGCCCTCTGATTCACTCCCACCGAAATGGCTCTTTTTTACCGAGGTACCTGGGTATTTCTCCTCCTGACGCTGTCTTTAATCGTGGCTGAAGGTGGAAAGATCCTGGTGGTACCTCAGGATGGAAGTCACTGGCTCAGCATGCGGCCAGTAGTGGAGAAACTGCAGCAAAAGGGACATGAAGTTGTTGTGGTTGTACCCGCAACCAGTCTGTATATGACGTCAAAGGAGCCTCAGAATTACACAGTGAAAGTGTATCCAATACCTTACACAGAGGAATACTTGGGGGAAGTGCTCAAGACCTACGTTAATGCCCATTTCATCGAACAATCTGTTTGGAATGTTGTTCTTACCTCGTATCAAAGCACAATAGAAATCTCCTCGGTCTTCTTCACCAACTGTAAGAGCCTTCTGCAGAACGAGGAGCTGATGCAGTACTTGAAAGAGAGCAAATTCGACGTGGTTTTCACAGATCCCATCCTGATGTGTGGGCCCCTGGTGGCTGAGTATGTTTCCGTTCCTTCCGTCTACTTCCTGCGCGGCTTTCCCTGTGGAATGGATTCTGCTGCTACCCAGTGTCCAAGCCCTCCTTCCTACGTCCCCAGGTTCTTCTTGGATAATTCAGACAGCATGGTGTTTTCCCAGCGGGTGAAGAACGTGCTGGTCAATCTGCTGGAGCTCTTTTACTGCAAGCCTATCTATGATAACTTTGAAGAACTCGCATATCAGGTTTTCAAAAAGAAAGTGACAGCGACAGAGCTCCTGAGCCGTGGATCCTTCTGGCTGATGAGATACGATTTTGTGTTTGAGTTCCCGAGACCAGTGATGCCAAACATGGCTTTCATCGGAGGGATTAACTGCGTTCAGAGGAAAAAACTGTCTCAGGTACAAAATTTTGTTTGGTTTTTATATTGAAAAGGCAAAAATATAAACGTATCATAGAATGGCAGAATGGGTTGGGTTGAAAGGGTCCTTAAAGATTATCTCCTTCCAACCCCCTGCCATCCTGGGCAAGGGATGTCACTCACATCCTTACACCAAATCCTCACTGACAACAGCTTGGTGTTTCAAGATGGAAATCCTGCACGATGCAGAAATGTTATTTCCGAATACCCAGCATTCCGATTATATCACATCCTGCCAAACCTAGAGCCTTATCAGACTTAACTAGGACAATTTCAGTGACATGTAGCTTTTATGCAAATGGTGATCTCTCTTGTTGAACTGAAGACTTTTGGTATTCCTCTTTCCCAGCTGTCTCGTGGACTGTCTGCCTGTACTTCCATATATCCTCTCTCCTTTCATCCACAGTGAAGGTTATAGGACTGAAGATTTTACCTTTTTCTATGATAGCCATGCACTAGATTGATTCCTTTCCATCTGCCTTCCTTGTCAAGGTGTCAATAATCTAAGCCCCCAAAGAAATCCTCTTTCAGTTCCATCCTCCCCTTCTTTTGTAGATAATTGAATTAAGTTTTAAGCTTTTCTGAGTATGGATATCTCCTGTAAATTTCCATTTGGGCTTTTGCGTGCCAGCCTTCTCGTGTTCATTTGGCAGCCTTGTCTGAGGTTATGGCCAGTCTTCTGTGCATCTCCTTCCTCTGAGCTGTTTGAAAATTCCCGTTAGGTTAATCCGTGTTGTAAACTACCAATATGGGATCAGCGCGGGTGATGGAGCTGCCGCTCCTTTTGGAGGGCAGGTTCTCAGCCAAGTCCAAGATTGCCCCCAGGTTTGGGAAGGAACACGCAGAAACTGCGTGGGGGAAAAATCTCCAGCAAGGCTTTAAAGCCCAGAATGCCCTGGAGAAGAAAATTGTTTTCCATGTTCACCTACTTACAAACTTTAATGAGAGTTTATCACCAGCATTAAACCCCCCAGCAATTTACAACCGAGAAGGACCTGGACACAGGGTTGAGGTCATGAACTGACCCAGCACTGGTCACTAACGGAGCCCTCATTGGCCGTGAATGACTCATGACTTTGTGAACTAGAGAGGTGGTGTTGGTCTTTGTTATCTGGGGTACAAGGGTGAAATGCTCTTTTGCAACTTTGTTTTATACCTGCTAGGATAAGGGGTCAGGTTAAAGTTATATGGAGAGATGAGGAAAGATTTTCTGCTGGCTGCTTATCTTCCCAAAAAAATGCAAGTTTGCATTAAGGAAAATTAGTTTTTCTCAGGGTTTTGACTATTGAAAAAAAAAAAAAGCAAAACCCAAACCCCAAGTCCTGTAACACTGATTTCTCATATTAATCTTTACTGTAAGTTATGTTTCACTGTACAACTTGCATCAGTTTCATTAGGGAAGGAAATGCTTTTAAAAACTGCTGAATTACCTCAGTCTGTGACAACTTGTCTGCCTTCAGTGGCAGCAATGGAAAAGAGTCTCCTTTCAGTGCTCTCTGGATAGGCACAGTCCTCCCATGTGGGGTCAGCAGTGCTTCTGCCCACCCACTCTGTGCGTGCATTTTTTTCACGGATTTTCCCTGCATTCTGTCACCAGACCTTGGGCGTGGTGGGCTGGTGGCAAGAAGTGTCACAGAGCTGGGGTCCTGCTGGGGGAAGAAGGTGGCATTGAGCCAGTGGCCTTAGCTTGGCGTGTGTGGAGGTGACACACCTTTCTTGACTCGCGCAAAGCCACCTTTGAGGTCCAAGCCTGCGCTGAATGCTTTCTAATCATGTATTGCTTTCTGTGACCTTGTTGCAAAGGTCTGATGACCTGAAATGGGAGGAGACTCAGGAGGGCAGAGGTGGAGCACAGCTACAAAGGCTTGCAAAGCAGCCCTGGCCTCTCTGGTGCGAGGGTTCCTCTCTGCACAGCCCACGCCATGCTGCTGGCACTGCTTCTGCCCTTCCTGGGCCTCCTGAGCCCGGCCGCTGCTGGGAAGCTGCTGGTGATCCCCATGGAGGGCAGCCACTGGCTCAGCATGAAAAAAGTGCTGGTCGAGCTAAGCAAGAGAGGGCACCAAATCGTGGTCATCGCACCGGACAACAAAATCCTGATCGATTCCTCAGATGTCTACGAACTGAAAACCTACCCCGTGCCATTGATGAAGGAGGTCGTGGAAGAACACGTACGGACCCTTAGTGCAAAATCTTTCAGCCAAGAGCCTTTCCTGGTGAGATTGTGGAAGCTTTTGTTAGAGTACCGGCAGAGCGGGACCATCTTTCACGCTTCCTGCAAGTCCTTGCTGTACAACCAAGAGCTGATGAAGTACATCGGAGATAATCACTTTGATGGCCTGCTCACGGATCCCGTGTCACCTTGTGGGCAGATCATTGCCCTGCACTTCTCCATCCCCAGTATTTTCTTCCTGCGTCTGGTTCCCTGCGCCTTGGAGGTTCGTGCGGCTCAGGGCCCGGATCCGCCATCCTACGTCCCACGCATGTTCTCGGAGAACACTGACCACATGACCTTCTCTGAGAGGGTGAAGAACTTCCTGATCGCCCTTTCCGAGTCCTTCATCTGCAATATTGCCTATTCTCCATTTGAAGAGCTGGCCTCAGAGTTCCTCCAAAAAACAGTGACAGTGACAGAGCTTTTAAGTCACGGATCCATCTGGCTGAGGAGAATCGACTTTGTCTTTGAGTATCCTATGCCTGTCATGCCCAACATGGTTTTCATCGGGGGCATCCACTGTGGAGAGAAGAAGAAGCCGCTGTCTCGGGTCAGTGGCTGGCTGGGAGAGCTTGTGGCAGTCACACACCTGCAGGATCCGAGTGAGGTGTTTGATAGAGGCGTATCTTCTCTCTCTCATGGAGGGAGACTGTTTACAAGAGCCTGAAGTGATGGCACAAGGGGAATGGCTTTAAGCTGCCAGAGGAAAGGATTAGATGGGATATTGGGAAGAAATTCTTCCCTGTGAGGATGGTGAGGCCCTGGCACAGGTTGTCCAGAGAAGCTATGGCTGCCCCACCCCTGGAAGTGTCCCAGGCCAGGTTGGATGGGGTTTGGAGCAACCTGAGCTAGTGGAAGGTGTCCCTGCCCATGGCAGGGCGTGGATGAGCTTTAAGGTCCTTTTCAATCCAAACCATTCTGGGATTCTCATTCATTATATTCTCTAAGGATATAGTTAGTTTAGGACTTTTGTATAGGCAATCTGCATAAAAATCAGACCAGGGTTACAAGATGTGATTCCAGCTCCTTTCTTTAGGTCTGCCCAACATGTGGATTTTTTTTTGGTGAGGGCATCACATGCTATGCTTTGTTTAATTCTAGCTGAAATCTGGCACAGAAATTCTCAGGCAGGAATTAATGACAGAGTGGGCTGGTGAATTATAATATCCCTTCCAATAATTCTTTGCCTCACATAGAAGGCAGGAGAATATTTCTTCAAGACCATTAGCTGCTTATCTAGTCTGAAAAATACCTCACTGGGTCATGTGCAAGAGCATCCTATTCTCCCTTATGTACCAGCAGTTTTTGAGCCAAAGGCTCATATTTTGTAGGGAAGGTTTTGGTCTAACAGCTTCCATGAAAACCAGCTGAAATCTTGGGTGCTGTTTTAGGACACATCCAGTTTGGATGGGGAGATGTTGATGGGTGGTTGTTGTGGTGTCTGTGGTCTAAAAAGCCCTTGATTAGCTGGGTGCTGCTCAGGACGTACATTAGCTTCTTGCTGCTTGTGATATGTATTCTTGCTTGCTTGTGCTGTCAGTGGAACGGTCTCATGTGAAGCCAGGGATTAAGTGGAAGAGGAGATAGAGGAGAAAGGAACTCTCCTCAGCAGTGACAGATCTGTAGTTAGTGTCAGGCTGATCTCTCAACAATTCATCACTTGGTTTCCTAAAAAGGAAAAAAATTATCTTTGTGAGTATTACCTAAAAATCAACAAATTCTCCTCTCTTCCCTCCAACTTTTTTCACTTGCCAGCCTTCCCAAAGCCCTTAGAATGGATTCTTCTTGACTAGCACCACTCTTACTCTTCCCTCAAATTCAAAGGCTTTTGTGAATATGAATGAGAGAAGCTTCACAAGAAAAGAGAGTTGCTTTTCACACCTTCTCCAGAGGCAACCTTCTCTACCCTCAGGCTTTGCTTCACTCCTCACACTTCCCTAGTGCCAGTGTTTGTTTCTGTTGCTCTGCTTTTTCAGAAGAGAAAAAAAAAAAGAGAAGAAAAAAGAAGGAGAAAAGTCTCTTTCAAAGTGTTACCAAGACCCCCTTTTATCAGGGCAGTGCTTTTTCCTGTCTCTTCTGTCCATGAGATTTGCTTAACAGCTCCTCAGGGACAAAGCCCAGCAGATCCTCTGGGAAAGCAGCAGGACATCCTGCCTGCAGGCAAAGCCATGAGCAGCTCCAGTGTGGAACCAAACTCTTCTCCGAGGGCAAGGCTCCAAGGTCCCCTCTCTCTTTTTTTTTCTTTTTTTTTCTTCACGAGTAAAGATCATAGTCCAGCAGCAATATTTATTGCAGAAATACTGATTATTCACTCCTGATTTCTTCCTATCGCTCCCGGAAGG
Source organism: Tichodroma muraria (assembly GCA_013390105.1). NCBI lineage: Eukaryota > Metazoa > Chordata > Aves > Passeriformes > Sittidae > Tichodroma > Tichodroma muraria. The sequence continues at coordinate 165,198 of WAAG01067073.1, forward strand.
AGAAAATGATGGCAAGAGATAGGTCAGGACGAGAACAAAGAGTGGTGTGCATGACAACATCAACCTAGTGGTTTTCCTTCACTGATGCAAACCCCTCTGCTTCTCCAGTGGATGAAATTCGTACCTGGTGGTGTTCCTGGCTCCAGTGCTGAGCCATATGCAAATCCCAGAGCCTCTTTGCAAGGGTTTACACAGACGTTTTGCTGTATAGTGGCACACTTTTATCATTTTAGACAAAAGCACACCAAGCATTTCAGAACAGCTGTAAAATGCTTCTCAAAAAGAAGAAAAGAAATAAAGCATTTTAATACCTGCTTTCAGCAAGTCTGGTTACTTCCAAGTGCCAGCACTATTCTAGGGGTTTTATTTTGGCAAAGCCTGGTTTTATTTTCAATGTAGCATCAATCAGCACAGATTGAGGTGGAAGGAAGCCTCACTTACCAAGCCCAGTTCTGCCCAATCCAAATTCATTTATTGCTTAAATGGTTCATCAATGCCTTCAATGGTTACCAGAAATGGTTCTGCTGGAAAAGCCAGGTCGTTAAGGGGGAACGTGGGAATCTGGCAGGGATGTGGCTGTATTTAAAAGCTGCTAGGTCAGGGGAGGTGAGCAGAATTTGGATTTCTGGGAACATGGCTCCTGTGGGTAAATACAGCTCCTCAGCTTTGGTGGGTGGGGATTGTGCTTTTCCTGTCACTGCTGTGCTTAGCCGGTTGTGGGAAGCTGCTGGTGGTGCCCATGGATGAGAGTCACTGGCTCAGCCTGTGCTCGCTGCTAGTGGCCTTTCCTCAACCACTAAAGGTTGAGGAAAGGCCACCAAATTGTCACTCTGGCAACAGAAGCAAACTCAAGCATGGAGGCATCCACATATTGCACCCTCAAAAGGTATCCAATGCCGTTATGTAGGGATGAGCTGAGAGCACGCGTGCGCTCCCTTGGGAATGATCTTTTTGAAAGAAAACCTTTCCATCAAAGAATTACTGCTCTCCTTGAAAAAGTCCAGTTCATTTCCAACTTCTACACCTCCTCCTGCGGCAGTCTCTGTGCAACAAGCATCTGATGCAGTATCTCCAAAGCAGTAAAGTTGACGCTGTTCTTACGGATCCCCTTGTACCACGTGGGCAAATCCTGGCTCTGCATCTCTCAGCCCCGTCTGTTTTCTCTCTCCGGGTATTTCCCTGCAGGTCAGATTTGCAGGTTGCTCAGTGCCCAGACCTGCCTTCCTACGCCCCAAGAACATTTACGGACAGCTCAGACCACATGGCATTTATCCAGCATATGGAAAACTCAGTTCTCAAGTTCATAGATTCCTTTCTTTGCCATTTTGTCTATTTCCCATTTAAACTTCTGGTCTCAGATGTTCTTCACAGACAAGTAACAGTGGAGGAGCTCTTAAGCCATGGATCCATTTGGCTTGAAACAACAGATTTTGGGTTTGAGTATCTCATGCCAGCGATGCCCAATGTAGCTTTTACTGAAGGTATAAACTGCAGAAAGAAAAAGCCATTATCTCAGATCAGTGATTGCCATGGTAAAATATGTGAATGTTTAATGCTGTTTGCAAATGCTTTGTGTGTCTGTAACTATGTCCATGAATTGGTTTTACTGTCACAATTGATTTTTAAAAACGGGGAATCTTTTTGGTTAATAGACCCGCCCTTTCGTAATTTAGAAATGAAACACCATGGTGCACCAAGTGGTAGATAATATTCTGGTTTCTCTGGCGGCATCTGCATCTCCAAGAGCTTTATGCTGCCTTCCCAAAAGTTTCCCAGCAAAGGATGTCCCTAGAGCCGCAGTAGTTTGATAGATATCCTTAAAAATTTTCTCCTGTAGGCTATCAACCTCAACATTAATGATTCTATTGTCAAGATTACTTCTGTGCAATAATTTTCATGGTTTAGGGCTTGTCTGCAAATCCTGTCTGTGCATTAGTATTGGTTGTTTTCATGGCCCTGGGGCAAACTCTTCCCAGACTGATCTAGAATGGTATTTCTGAGTTGCTAACTAAGGTTTAAGTACAGCTGGCAAAAACCATGGCTGTGTCCTCCTTCCTTCCAGCCCCTACTTCATCCTTCCAAAAAGAGGCCTTGCAGGAAATGAACTTTGATAGCAAATTTTCCATTTTCCTCACAGTGTCATGATATAAAACTGTTGAAGAATCCAGACCGTTTCCCATGTGCTTTTTCCTATGAAGCTTTAATTTCTTTTTTTTCTTAATCTTTTGCAAATAGAAAACGATACAGAATGTCAGGAGAGGAGGAATTATCTTACATTGAAAATTCTTGTTTGGAAAATTAATGATTTGTTAATTAGCTCTTTTAAGCAGACCACTTGTTGAAGGATCCCTCATTTACTTAAATCATAGAATGTCTCCTAGGAGGGTCTGTTCCATGGTCTTTCCAGGCACGGAGGTGAGGCTGATAGGCTGGTAGTTCCCAGGGGATTCCTTTCTGTCCTTTTTAAAGGTGGGTGCAAAGTTTCCCCTTTCCCAGTCGCTGTGACTTCACCTGTTGCCAGGACTTTTCAAATATCATGGAGAGTAACTCCATCCACCAATTCCTTCAGGACTCTGGGATGCATCCTATGGGGTCCCATGTATTTGGGTCATCAGGTGTCCTTGTGTTTGGGTTCCTCAAGTGGTCACCAATGTGATCTTCTCTTACACTGGGTGGAATTTTGCTTCCCAGCCCCATCTTGCCATCCATCCACTTGACAGGTGTGGGAAGAGAGGTTGCTGGTGAAGGCAAGAAAAGTTCTTGAGTCCCTCAGCCTTCACCTTATCCATTGTTACCAGTTACCGAGTCTTTCTTACTTGGGGGGAAACACTTCTTTTTGACCTTCCTGTTGTAGCTGACAAACCCATAGTGGCCCTTCTTGTTATTTTCACCCCTGGCCAAGTTCAGCTCCACCTGCACCTTGGACTTCCTGACCTCCTCCCCATAACCAGGCAGCGTTCCTCCAAACCCGGTGTTCCTCCAATACAGAGAGGGGGTGTTTCCCAGGGTGGCTTCTGGCCTGATTCGCGTCTGCCAGATAGGATGAATGTTAACAGCTTTTCTACCTTCTTTGCCGTGTCTGTGTTTAAACATTTACCAAATGCAAATAAGTCTAAAGATCATCCATAAAAACCAGAGAACAGATTGCTTAAAATCACTGAGCTGGGAATCTCCTTCCCTGGAGACACTCACCTGATCCCTGCAGGAATGGCCCCAGGGCTCAGTGCTTCTCCACCAGTTGTGGTTCTGCTCCTGTCCCTGCTGGGTCTGGCTGCTGCTGGGAAGCTCCTGGTGGTGCCGGCGGATGGGAGCCACTGGCTCAGCATGCGGGAAGTGGTGGACATCCTGGGGCAGAAGGGACACAAGGTGGTCGTGGTGGCACCTGAAGTCACAATGCGCATCAAACCACAAAAGAACTTCGTGATGAAAATGTACCCAGTGCCTTACACAAAGGAAGATTTGAAGAAAGAATTCCAGGCATTTTTTCATTTCTCATTTGAAGAAGGATCTTTTCTGGAAAGATTTGTTAAAGCGTACCAAGGTATTAAAAAAATCACTAACTTTGGGGTCACCAGCTGTGGATATCTCCTGCAAAACAAAGAGCTCATCAGGTACCTTGAGGAGAGCAAGTTTGATGCCCTTCTTACAGACCCTGTCCTACTCTGTGGGGCGATCCTGGCGAAGCACCTTTCACTTCCAGCCGTGTATTTCTTACGAGGAATCCCATGTGGTTTAGATTTTGAAGCCACTCAGTGTCCCAGGCCCCCTTCCTATGTCCCCAGGGGATTTACACAACTTACAGACCACATGGCCTTTCTCCAGCGGGTGAAGAATCTACTTCATGACATCCCAGATATTTTTCTCTGTAATTTTGCCTTTGAACCCTACTCAAAACTGGCTTCGGAGTTCCTCCAGCAGGACGTGACTGTGCAGGATCTTTTACGCCAAGCTTCAGTTTGGCTCCTGAGGTCAGAATTTGTTTTAGAGTATCCAAGGCCTTTAATGCCCAACATTATTCCAATTGGAGGACTAAACTGTGCTCACAAGGAGCTACCTCAGGTGGGTCTGCTTTTAATCCCTGCCTTGATTGATTTCTGTGTTCAGGAGCGTGGAATTCTCTGTTACTATAGAAATCGAGTTCCCATTTCTGGTGAGTGAGCTGAATCCTCATGAAAGGAACTGTTTTTCTCTCACTTTCTGGCTGACTTTCCACTTCCTGTTTAGACAGCTATTCCTTCTGGCTTTTAAAGGATGCTCAGTTGAAGAGAATCACCAGGGTTTTTTGGTGAAGGTCTGTGATGGGACATTGATTGCACCAGCAAAGTGCCCAGCTCCTGATGCCTGGAGCAGGTCTGATTTGACACATCCTTGCACGGCTTGTTGAGAGCCTGGCGAGTTGGGTGAGTGCTCTGGCTTTCTCTTCATTCATATTCCTTAGGAATGGTGTGATGTGAGCTGGGATCATGAAGCCCAGTATGTGGCTATTCCATGCATCCCCAAATGTGGAGGTGGCTGTGACATCTGACAGAGATCCCCATGAAGACTGGGATTGGCCATGGGAGAATTCACACAATTCCACCACTGCTGGACACCGTTGGTGCTTTGTCAGTGACAAAAATGAAGCCAGAATTAGGCCCTGATTTCTTCTGTGGAAAGACACAGAGTGTTGTTGGAATTTGACACGGGCTAGAAGCTAGGTACCCACAAAAAAGCATAAAACCATTTACTCATTCTCTTCTGCTATAGTTGAGCAGAGGAGGGGGAAAGGAAAGACAAAAGGGGCTCATGAGTTGAGGTAAGGATTGGGAAGAAACACTTTAAGTGCAAAAGAGGCTCAAAACTTAAAAGGTATAAAGAAAAATTTATTAACAGAATTAAAAGAGGATAATGAGAACTAAAATAAACCTTTTCAATACCTTCCCCTGCACCCCTCACCCTTCTTTCCTTCCCACCAACAGCACAGGGAGACAAAACATGGAGTTTTAGTCAGTTTGTCACTTCTAAGTCTTTCTTCAGTTTGCTTAGGGAGAGGAGTCTCTTCTGCTATGCCATGGGGTTTTTTTCATGGGACAGTTCTCCATAAACTTTTCCAACATGGTTCTAATTTTCACGAGTAGCAGTCATNTCTCCATAAACTTTTCCAACATGGTTCTAATTTTCACGAGTAGCAGTCATGCTCAACCTGCTACAATGTGAGTCCCTCCCATGGGCAAAGCAGTCTTCCTACAGCTGTTTGCAGGGGTCATTTTAGTTCATGGGATGTAGTCTTTTAAGGATGAGCTGTTCTAGTTTGGAAGCAAGGGTCTTCTTTTTCTATCTCTGGAAGCAAGTGTCTTCTCTCTCTGTTCGAGTTTCTCACTAGATCACAGCTTTTCAGCATCTACTTGCTCCAGTGTGAGCACTCTTTCTCACAGGATGCAGGTGAACTCTGCATCCCCCGGTGCACTTCATAAATTACAGGGAAATAGTTTGTTGTATTTTAGTCCTCACCACAGCTTGCAGAAGAATCTCACCTCTGAGGCTCAGAGCACCTCCTCCTCCCCCGCCATCCTTTTCACCGACCTTAGGGCGTCGCCATGTTGTTCTCCTCACGTGTCTTCTCTTTTCCCTTTCCTCTGACTTGGGAGAGAATTGGTGTCCGTATGTTCATTTCTTCTCAAGTTCTATCAACAGAAAATCTTTTATAGAGTCCTGCAGCACCAAAATGTTGATCCCGTCCGGGCTCCGCATCAGGGAATTGCTCGCCATGCCCCTTGCTGCTGCTCACGTGGTGCCCGGTGGCACCGAACAAGCCACACCAGCCGCCGGCTTCACTCAGCACCTCTCCTCATGCTGGGTGCCAAAAAGGAAAAGGCGCTGCCACCGCTGCTGTCTTTTCTGCCCACAGCAAGGCTACTTAAGTGGCCAAGAAAGCACAGTTCCCTGCAGATCGTGCCGAGATAGCCGTGGCAGCATGAGCGCTCCCAGCGCTGGACCTGACCACGCGGTCTCGGCTGTGTGGCCGCTCACAGCACTGGGACGGCCTCACGGCGTGGCATGGCCTTGGCCAGGTTGGGAAGGGGCCCAGCAGCCCCTCACCAGCTCTCGTAGGAGAGGAAGAAAGAGGAATTGCATGCGTTTTCTCATTCTTAAATATGTCACCACAGAG
>WAAG01067075.1:716-17406 GCA_013390105.1 Tichodroma muraria
AACTTTAATGCTATTACAGTTTCCATTTCAGTTAGCTGTCTTACCTCTCTGCTTTTAATTCAGATTTGGGGAAAGCATACCTTTTAAGTCAGATAAATAGGAAAGGCAGAATAAAGAGTATTAAAAAGTTTGGTCCAGTCTTCGGTAGTGTTCAACCTTTGGTTACTGCAGTTGGGAGACTATGAAAAGCTTAGCTTTTTTTTTCAGCTTCTTGAAATTTTCTCTTAATTACTGGTTTTGAAGCCAGCAGCTGTCTTACTTGATGCATCAAACTCTTAACTGTTCAGCTATGAGCTTTAAATGGGAGAGGTAAACAATTGTTTATTTTTTTCTTATCACTTCTAAAGCAACTGTTATACCTATTAAAAAAAAATAAGAAAAATAAGTGCCTACAATTTGTCAATATCCACTGTTATTTTCTAAAGTTCTGTTTTAAGGATTTCAAGTTCCAGCACTGGTTTTCAATATTTTCTAAGGATAAGAGCTTCTGTGCTAAGTAGCTTTTGCTTGTTCAGTGGTCTTTTGAGAATTTAAAGTAGTCGCCTGGCTTGATCTGAAATTGGTGAACCATAACTGTATTGTGACTTACCAGTTAAGTTAGAACCATTTAGAAAGGGTTTCCTGAAGTCTTTTCTTGAAGTCAGTCTGTAAAAACAAAGTTATTTTAATAAAGACTTCGAATATTACAGTTTCTCCCTAGTCTCATAACAAAACTTTGGATGTTGTTTTCCAACTCTTTCCTTTAGGGGTTAAATAGCTTGGAAATGATCTTACCCTAAACGGGAGGCCTCAAGGAACGTCTCATGAATGAGCATTATGTTGACTGGCACTTGAGTGTTGTGTGAGATGCAGGGGCAGTGCAGGTCACTGCAATGATTAAAAGGTGAAACTGGTTAATGGGGTCTGTGGAACCTGTGTGCCCACAGCTGCTTCTGGGTTATTTGTTCAAAGTGTCCTGCACATCTAAACTTCTTGCAATGGTAAGTGGTGTTTATGCAGACAGGTATTCTACACAGAGAGATTGCCTGCAGGACAGAGGCAGATTTTCCCTTCCATATCTAGACTGCTGCTTCTATGAATCAATCATCAGAGTTTCTGATTCCTCTGATTCAGAAGTCTTTGTAATTAGGAAAATTCAGGACAAGAGGAGGTAAATACAGAAGCAGGAGATGAGAAAGAAGCAAAGGTCCATGTAAAGTGAGGAGGAATAGTGCAGTACCAGGAGTATATGGAGGGATTGCTTTTGATGGACTGGTGGAGCTGTGTTAAGTGGGTTTGGCACTAACAGCCATTCTTTTGAAGTATTTTTGCCCTGGTGTTTTAAAAATTATGACCTGGTTATTTTGCTGCCTTAGACTGAAAAGCAGATCGGGACAGCTTCTGTTTTCTTCCCTCCTTTTTGATTTGATCATGTGTTCTGAGTTCAGTACTGAGAAACTGTAGCTCCCCACTGTGCAAAAAACACTTTTAAGTTTCTTTATATTCCTGTGTCGATTACTACACACTTTTATGGATTCTTAAGGAATTCTGTAATATATGGGAATGATGATCTCATTTAGATTCTTATCCCCCAAGTTTTCAGCATCCATAAGGGGGCAAAATCCAACTTTATCAGATGGAATAGACACACAAAGAAATGTTTACTTTGGTAACAAAAGAGGCTCAGTGCTCACAAAGATTTTTCTGGAAGGATTTTCTTTAGTTAGAGTGCATAATTTGACAACTTCAAAATAAAGAATACTGTAACAAACTGATATTTTTATTCACAGCTTCAGCTAAAATGACACAGTCAATGGCTTTAGCAAGTTTTAAATAGTCTTCTGTCTATCCTTAGCAACAGATTTCTGTTAAGTAGGAGGATATAAATCAGTGCATGCTTACAAAAATAGGAAAACTGCTTTTGTCTCAGATGATTCCGTAGTATATTACATGTTTACATCTCCTTTAGATTTACCATAGCATGACATTTTAGACTTTGGGGTTGATTTAATAAATAAGCAGTATATGAAGCATTTCTTTTGTAGGTCACTTTGCTGAATGTGTGATGCCAGCAAAGACCAAGCTGACTTCCCTCTTTGATACCAAGGACTAAGTTGCTCCTATGGAGACTCCAAAAGATTCAGTAGGCATAAAAATGCAGTTTTCTTTTTCACGCTGTTTATACTTGCATTTTGTTAGTGTTGCTGTCACATTTTTAATTAAGCTTTTACTGAATGCTTATTAGTTAGACAGTTAAAATTTTCAGAAGATAAATTGAAGTGACATATACAGAAAAGTAATTTTTGCAGTAGCTTAGTGCTAAGCATTTCCAACTTTAGATGCAGTTTAATCACATCTACACTTTATGAAAAATGTACATCTGCAGTTCTCTAAGGAATGTTTCCTAATACCTTTAGTGTTTATCATTTTACATAGGGAAGATATACATAATCCTTCTGTGTTAGAAAGACCCTTCAATTTAAATTTATTAAAGATTACTTTACCCTGTCAGGAGCAAAGTGTCCCTTAAATCCAGTTCCCTCCCATGAAAGCGTGAGAATTTCTCCACTGCTTGGGGTCTGTGCAAATCATCTGCACTACAAAAGAGCCCGGGCTTCTTCCATTTTAGGCATCTGGGAAGGGTAAATATTTAGAAGTGCTGGCATAACAATAGCAGAAGTAGAAGGAAATTAAAGTTTTGGATCCAGTGTTGAGACACATTTGGCTTAAACCTTGGATGAAAAAAATACAAGCTTTTTGGTAAATTGGTGAAACGTTATAATTTTCAACTCTGGAGTGCAGAATCAGCAGGAACTGTTCTATGTAGAATAAAACACCCAGTTTTGAAAATGTGTCCTTTTTGTTCTTGTTTAGGCTTTTTTACTTTTTTTTTGTCAAACCAGAGTTTGTTGTTGTTGTTCAGTTCCTTTCTGACAGGTTGCAGGAACTAATATTTCACTGAGCAAATACTAGCACTGTTAAGAGAACAAGGCTCTTTATGGAAGACAACTGCTGGTATGAGAACTTCTTGAATATAAAGCTCAGGGGCTCTAGGCTGAATGAATACATGAAGTAAACTGAAATTAAGACCATGGCATAGAAATTGATTTCATTATAGGAACTTTGGTGTTTAGGTTGCAAAGTAATTTTCTCCATAAAAGACTTGTAGAATCTCTTAGAGTTTTCAGCATCTGTTGTTTTCAACAGCTGTTTGATATTGAGCAGAAAGATTCATGTGTTCTCTGCATAGCAAGAAAAATGTATTCTTTATCTTGATAAATTCAATTGAGATTGAGTAACTCTTCAGATATTAAAACCAGTCTTCCTGGTGTGTTTCACTTATCTTTGGGAGATTTTTGGCACAATGTTCAAATACCTAAACGTGTCCAAAGTCTGTTTCTGCCGGAATTTGCCGTGTGACTTATGAGCCTATATAAAGACCATTATAGTAACTTAAGCTGATACTTGGCTTGTGTTTATGCAAGACAACTCCAAATAATCCTTTAACTTAATTTTGAGCAGTGCTATGATTTTCAGAAAGAGACTATATAGAGTTGGCTGGATAAAGAGAACTGTACTTTTGGAAAGGACTTCATTGTTTTGAAATTAGATTTATATTCTTTATCCAATTTAAAAGCTAAAACAAAAAAATTCTGCATTTCATTGTAGAAGGAAATAGAGTTTAATCTCCTCAGGTAGGAGACTCTGCTTGGGTGTCCTTATCTGATGCCTCAGGGCTCTTAGCTCTCATTCAGCTTGCTTCAGGTGGTATGGGTCTTCAGAAAAGGCAGGTTTCCAGTTAGTTCTGTTGGAAAGTTGTCAAGTTTTACCATCACCATTGTGTTTTAATAGTTTGGGGGTTTTTTTCATGTCCCTTCCTATAATTTTGATTTTTACAGTTTCCAGATGGCAGATAATTCAGTACAGCCCCTGACAGTTTGTTGAATTTTAGATCACCTTATGTCTGAGGGCTAGCAGAAGGTGCTCTGCAAGAAGAGCTAGACTCCTGAAATAAAATATAAAATAATATTTGGAGATGGTTTAGACTACTCCAAGACTTCAGTGCCTCAATTTCCTTGCAAATTTCTCAGCATTTTGGTTATCTACTTAAATTAATAATTGTTACCTCTAAGTTTCTTTAGCAGGATGAGAAACACTTCAGTATTTAAATGCCTGTACTTTCTTGGCTTATTCTTACTGAGAGTCCTCTGCAAATTCTGAATACTGAGAGTATTCTGAAAATTCTGAATTGGAATAATTTGAAGAAATTCTTATTTCAGTGAGGTCATTTGCCCAACCTAGACACTAGAGAGTGTGGTCATTTTTTGAATTTAGACGCCCAGTGCCAAGAGGAAGTGGAATAATATGGTCTTAACTCTATCACAAAGATACAGAGACTAGCACAAGATGTTTGCATTACTTGTTCAGAATCACGTGTCCAAAAGGTGATATTGAATCTTAGAGTTGATTAATCAAGCTTAATTAATTAATTAATCTTTTTCCAGCCTTTTGCGTCATTATGTTATAGGTGTGTCTAGTTGTTGCATGAGATATATTAGTTATTAAACCCCTTTATAATAATAATCAGAAAAAAGAAATTAAGAAGGGAACTGAATTTATAGTGAACTGAATTTAGACCAAGAAACCTGCACTCTATGTAAGTTAGTCTCTTAATTGCTAATTAGCATCAGTCTGCTTCAGATTCAAGGTCTCTGGCAACTGTGGAATTTTGGTAATAGTTCCATAGAACTCCTGACCAGGGTCAGTGGGATTCTACGATCTTTGCACAATAGTGTTCTATTGGTAAAATAAATCATAACAGAGCACATTTAAATCTATTTAAGGCTTGTGAGACTATGAGAACTCTGTTAGTTTCCTGTTCAGTACTAATGAACAGGGCTCAGTTGTGACAGGTGACCCTCTCTGGGTGTAAGATTTACCATTACCATTTCATGGGGTGTTCCATTTTCTTCCTCAGTAATTCAGTTATAGCCCCATTTTACTTGTCAATTCCTTATGAACCGGCAGAATCCAAGGTGTTTATTTTTACACTGTATAAAAGTAGGCATTTCAAAATGGGTTTGGCTAGGATGGAATGGCATTACTTCTGGGAGTTCTTGAAGTAACCTGACAAAGTAGATCAGAAGTTGGGAGCGACAGCCGGGATGAAGGCTCTCAGTGCTTGTGGGAGGAGTGGAGAGCTTGGTGTAAGCAAATGTGACATCCAATCCCTCTGTGGTCCCAGCAGCCAGGCAAACTGGTGTGCTGGGCACCAGAGCTGTGTGCAGTGCTGCTCCTGCCAGCGCCTCGGGGTCCCAGTGCCACTGCAGCAGCACCACACCAGAGCCTCCACGTGCCCTGCAAAGCTGGGATGTAATTGCTGCACCAGCTGTGTGATAACCCTGAGAAAGGGAAGACTTGGATTTAATGCTGAAATCCAGCTGAAGGATTTCAAGCTGAGGTTTCTTACCAAGTAGTGGACTCTTAACCACTCAGCTGTTTACTGGATTGGGATAAAGAGCATCACTTGTACTCCTAGGAATGCAAAATTTACAGGACCAGAGCGACAGAGAGCACCAGTAAGAGAAACAGGACTTTATAATCTGGTGGTGAGGTCACTTCCTTGAAAGGGGGAAACACAGGCTGGACTTTGTATGTACTTTACATGAAACAGTGCACAGAGTTTATGAACTGTCTTGGAAGATTAAGCAGAGCTAAGTGTTACCTATAAAGTGGTGGATGGAACAATTTCTGTCTAAGGTGCTTCATCAATAATTGAGTGAAACTTCAAAATGGCAGTAATAAACATAGAATGAAAGTAAAGTTTTTGTACATGTGGTTTCTTTTTTTTCAGATTCCTGATATTGCAAAATTGATTCATTTCATAACAGAATTTTACTGTTATGTACTGAAATGTTACTGTTTGTACAGAAATTTACTGTTATGTAGTGAAAGATTTTGTTTAATCCTATTTTAAGCCTCTGTATAATCTTATTTTAAATGTGCTAATCAAGCTACAGTTTGTGTACTTGCCAGAAAAATTATTCTTGACTTGTGTTATAGTTCAAAGAGAAATGAGCATATTTAAAATCAATAGAAATTCTACATCCACATCTGTGGATATAAAATGTTGATGTAATAGTGGTGCATGCCAAAACTCTTGTATTTCTCAGTTTTTAACTTTAAAGTGAAGAAATGAAAATGTATTGTACTACTGTGCATGACTAGATTAGGGTATTAAAGCAGGTTCTTTATTATGTTTACCTCTAATTTAGTTGGTTTCAAAAACTCAGTTGTTATTAGCTAAATTTACAGTGGCAGTTTTAGGTTTCTAGGAAGCTCCAGTGACCTCTGTAAAGAGGTAATTCAGTGAACCTGTCACTAATAATTTCATTCTGTAGCTAATAATAATGGGTTTAATCCAGAAATTATGAACAGGGCCCCCCCTTCCCTGAGGGAAATACTTTTTTCCACCTTTAAATGTAAGGAGAAGTAAGCATAGGAAATTTAACAGAATCTGTTCTTTTATTTTTGAAATCATGAGGCTTTTGTGAAATACTGTGCAGAATTCAGTAATGCACAGCAGAGTTCTCTTTGAATTACCTCCCTCTGAAGGTTTCAGCACTGCCATTTTGATGGAATACAGCTTTATCAGCTGTCACTCACATGTTTACCTGAAAACTAGCTCCTGATGGCTGTGGAGTCTTTGGGGTGTGTTCTGTGCACAAGAAGCCTGACTGTTCTCAGTCATGCTCTGACCGATAATCTGGAGAGAGTCGATGCTCCTGCTCAGTGTTTACAGTAGCCATGCAAGGAGCTCAGCAATGCAGCACTTGGGAGGGAAGTCATAGCAAATAATGATGTCGTTGAACTGTTGACTTGTTTTTTCTGAAGGAAAAAGTGCAGTCATTCAGCAACCTGGGAAAATGCCCGTCAGTGCCTTTACCAGTTGTACCCCACTATGTTTTAGCATTGAATTAGAATGCTAATCACTGACTTGTTTTCCATCTTGTCCTAATGAAAGAAAGTCCTGTATGTAGGGAACTGGAATTTCAGTTTGTAAGTGTTTTGAACACAGCCCTTTGTTTCTGCTTTGTTGTTTTGTGAGAATTCAAAACTAGTTCAGCAATAACTTTTTGTACCGAAAACTCAGAGGCAGAGATTGTGCATCATGCTTATCCCTGTGATTTGCATTTCTCCCTTCTAGTTATATTCTGTGTACTGCATGCTTTTTCCTTAAGCATTTTTTAAGTTTCTCTTCAGTCCTGTAAAGCCTATTGGTTTTGCAGTTTGTACTCTAATATACACCTTAGATGCACATGTTCTCCTAAGTGAACCTAAATCATCAGTGCCACCGAAAGAAATGCATCTCCCCCATCTGGTTTTCCTTGCCTGCTATAGCCACGATCCTTACGCCAGCAAACAAGCTTGTGCAAGTATGTGGGGAGTTGAATTTAAAAAATTTATTGGGATTAAGACTAATCTCTGAAGAGGAAGTGTGTGGGTGAGCATGATGAGCACATGTTTGCATGATAGGCACTTCCCTGTTAAAATTGTCACCTAGCTCTGAAATTCTTTGTCTTCTGACCCTGGGCCAAGCATTCCATGTTCCTTTCTCTCCCTTCTTCCCAGCCCCCTTCCCCTTGATATGTGTGAGCAGTTTGCCCTCACCCCTGGTTTATAATGTGCCCGTAATCAAGGAGCTCAGGGTCACTCACTGTGCACAAAGTGTTGGTGCTGCCTGGCAGCTCACACTCAGCTCTGCTGGAAAAGTGGATTACAGTCTCTTCTGATGCCTGGCAATAGCTCTGTGTGCCTTTGAGTACTGTGACCAGATCCATGTGACACTTTTTTTTGTTCACTGTGAGGTAAAACATAGATGTGTCATACAGATATGAAGAGCAAGTCATGCAAAATTCATTAGGGTGGTTCCCTCAAGGTAACATTATTTTTGGCTTTGTTTCTAAAGCAAACTCTTTGAGAAAGATTTTTTGGTTTTTTCTGGTAGATTTATATTTAACTTGTTTTGGAAAGGGCATATGCAAAGATTAATATCTTCTGACAAATGGAGCAACCTTACTGAGGCTGGTCTTTTTTTTTAATAGCTGGGCTGTGTGTTCTTGTTGGGAAGGTCAGTATCTTTTGTGTATGTTGCTCTTTAAAATGCTACCTGCTAGTGACTGTTAAACCTGCAGACTAAACAAGGCTGTTCTGTGAAGTAAGATTTAAAATTATAAAAAGAATATTCAGGTTTTAATATCTGAACACTTGCTATAAAGGTTCAATGGCTTGGTAGTAAACGAATTTCTCAGGTTCATTAAAATTACCGGTGCCCATGCCCTGGAACAGGTACATGACACAATTAAGGGAGCTGGAAGGGAGGGGAGGGAACGAAACTTCCCTTGGAGCCATGGAGTGGCTGTGCAGCTGCTGCTGCCTGGGGCTGACAGGAGTCTTCCACAGCTGCTGTTTCCTTGTCTCCGTGTCTGATATGGAGGTGTTTTGCTGGTGTTAACTTTGTACAGCTGTGGTACTGCTGGCATATACCCAGGCATCCCTGTTTGCCAGGACAGAAAAAAACAACTGCACAGTTTTAGTTTCTAGTGACCAACAGACTAGTATTCTCTCAATTCTCATAGCCTGGCTTCTTTAACAGACTGGTATCAGTCTTGCTGCTTCAGAGTGCTGATCCTCACATCCTAGGTATGGAAAGTTACTGTACTCCTAAATACATTTCAGCAGCTGGTCCTCTTTAGATTCCTTAATTCTCGTGTGAAGAGAGTTAATCTGATACTAGAGTTCGTATAACCTGAGGAGAACCAAATCCTATTCCAATATGTCTCCTAGAAACTGAGCATGTGTAGCCTGTATAGTAATTGGATAAAATGGTAAAATCAGTATTGTCCAACTGAATTTCTACATACATCACAGAATGTATAAAGTAATCTAGTCAAAGTCTGCTCTTGAATTCCATCTTTAAGTAGGTATCCAGCTGTATTTATTGAATGTAAATCTCAAGAGGTACCCTTAAGCTTGGAAAGCACTCAAGTACCTCACCTTAGACATTTTGGTCAATACTGGATTGTCATCTGCATAAAAATCTGGTTTGTTAAATGGACCTCATGCAGAAAAGCAATTTATCTGGGTTTGTATTACAACTGTAATGCAATGTTTGTGTACCTTGTGCTTTTCTAAAGGATTTCTTCATTCGAGCATTGATCAGGAAGGTACAATTGCAGTTTTGTACTGACAACACAAGTTTTGCACTGTACAGGCAGAACTGTGTGGCTCCAGGGAACCTGTCTACAGATCTGTTTTTTGAGAAGACATGCCTCACTATCCTTGGGTGTAATACAAAAGGAATAGAGATCACATAAACAAAAAAAATCCATAGAGGAATGTTACGTAGGTGTTCCGTAGTTTAGACTTGTCTCAAGGTTTTTCCCATAGAATAGCAGGTGAAACTGAAGCATATCAAATTTGGTGAACAGTTTTGAAAATTATATGACTTGCATATGATTGGCAATAACTGTATTTTACTCTAAGTAGTGTGAAATCAGAGGCTCCTGTGGAAATCTGACATCTCCTTCTAAAACCACAGAGGCTGGGGCTCTGAACGGTCTGGTTCTTGATTTATCTGAATGTATGAGGAATTCCCAGGCTCACATCTGTTTGCTAAGAGCCAGAAAAGATTGACTTCGCATTGCAGGGGCTGTGTTTGGGTAAGCCTGTGGCAGGCAAGCAGCCTGGTGAGCAAACATTGAGGTTGTGCTCAAATACCATTTTCTCTTGCCTTGTCTGTCAGGCCTTCGTTAGTGTGTCAGTAAAGCTGACTTCAAATAAAAGGTCCTCTTTGGGCTCTACCAATGCTTGTTTACTCCAAACACTTAGACCTCTCTTTTTTTCTGGGGGGGAAAAAAAGAAAAATATATTAGCTCTGGTGCTTATTCCACTTTCCTAATGAAGAAAGGTGAAGGTGTGATGTTGGTTGAGCACAGAAGGAGGGGGAGCACTTTTGTGTATTGTTTGAAGGTTTAGGCAGTTAATTTTGAAAATCTTCCCCAAAAAGTGAACCAAAAAGAAGCTGGTAGGGATTTCCTCCTGTTAGTTTTACTAAGCCAAGGGAGCTAGGCTAAGCTGAAGGTTGGATGTGCAATAGGTAGAAGCAATGTTTCAGAATTGCCGTTGTTACCTAGTTTACTCTTAAATGAGTAGCAAGAACCTTCTATTGAGCTCTGTAAGTGAATGAACAGCAAATTGAGTAGTTTTCTGATATTTGCAACATAAAAGTTTATTTTGCGCACAGCTGTTAATATTGCATAACCATTATATGGCAATACTTATGCAGTTGCAATAAATATGGATGTTAGGTTTTTAGTTTCCCCAAATTAAGTTCAAAACAGTTGTCCCTATCTGAAAAATAACTGATATCTTTCGAAAGAATCCCATACATCGCAAAATACTTTGCTGTTTCCTGAACTAAAAATACAAATCTGAAAAAAGTGACTTATCCTTTGCTTCCCTAACTGAAATGGAAAGAGTGGTATTTGTGGTTTCTGGACTGTTGCTATATGAATTTTATCTAAATGATGGGAGAAATGCAGTTCTTTGTTACTTCTTTGATTGCAGACAAGTTAATGTGGTGGTTATTAAAACAGTATTAGTAAAATACATTTCTCCTGTCATGGAAAAAAAAAAAAATTACACTGCAATAGCTGCTTTCACTGCCATCAGGCTGGTGGTTGTAATTTAAGTGCTCGTGTTGTACAATTGGTAGAATTACTGCTTTTTATGTCACTTGTTTATTTTATGTTCAGATAAAGCATACTGTTAGTTTTTCCCCCTGGTCAGTCTGGACTGTTTTACAAGTGACATTACACATGTGTGCACTTACATAAGATATGCTTAAGTTTAGTTACTTCATAGTGGAAAAGGTACACCTGTGAGAAAGGAATGTGAATGAGAAAATATAACTGTGTAAACATGTTTATGCAGCTGCATTTTAATGTGACTTATTATTGGAGCACTCTGTTTAGAGAATGAAACTTTTACAGCTGAAGACAAGCTATTAAAAATTCCTTCAAAACACTGTAAGCTGTAGATAAATCAGAAGTATAGATATTCAATTCTGCTTCCAGATTTATTTGGTTTTTTAACAAGTTTTCTTCATATTAGTATCTGAAAACTATTTGAGATGCTAATAAAACTGTCTTATAAAGTTTCCATATTAAAGCTTTTTTGCAGAGTATAAAATCTAATGTTTTCTTCTGTTTTTTGTGAGTAATACACAACTTTCAGTTTTATTTTAGTAATGTAAATAATTTCATCCAGTGTGGGGAATTTTAAAACTTAATAGCTTTTCAAGGCTTTTGTGTGATGTGGGACTTGAGTTACTGGGGAGTCTCAGATATGTGTTTCAATGCAGAGTACATGTGGTTTGGAAACATGGAAAATAAAAGGTTTATGTGTGTTAGATCTCCACCAAAAATAAAGTCATTAAATTTATCTTAGTATTTCTCTTCTGTAAGTAGATAAAAGAAGACAGTCTTATATGTCATAAAACTCAGCCTTCACATTTAAAATCTCAGGATCTCAATGAAAAAAAAGTTAGGGAAATGCTGCCAGTGACTTGTTTCAGTTGGGGGAAGAGGCAAGGCTGTAAAATGTCATTATCATACTTGATAATGTATAATAGAGAGCTTTTTAAAAAAATCAATAAAGGAAGTAGTTTAGAATCAGCCTGTATATGTTTGCAGATTCATACTGAACTAACTTTTTCATTACACTGGGGACTGAGAGGACATTGTTCCAGGCACTTCATGGACAATGAAAGACCCTCTTTGCCCCCAGAAATTTATTTCTGTGCTTTGACTTTCAGTGTTATTTAAGCTGATATGGCTTTAAATGTCCACTTTCCAGCGTATTAAAAAGAACGTGTTGTTATCTGGTTTATTGAATGTAGTGTGTGGAGCTTAAATTTTCCAAATCCAAGCCAGATGTCCTTTGCATATCTTAAACCCAAACAAACAAAACAAAACCCAAAAAACAACCACAATGAACAGAGAATGAGCAGTGAGCATGTCTTAACTTTTCCCCTGTCACTAGTGCTGGAGAAAGACTGCTTTGCAAGGTTTAAAGATTTCTCAGCCTGTAAACTCACTCAATTCTCAGCCTTTCTCCAGGTTAATTATGAAAGATTTTGTGATAAAGTCTGGATGAGTGGAAGCTGGAGAAGGACAGTCAATTTGCTTCATGTCCTCTGTTGATCAGACAATATTTCATCTTTGTGGAGGCAGCAGTCTGTAAGTGGAAGACTCTACTTAAGGCTTCTGCCATCGGTATATGATGATATTGAATCAGTTTTGCTTATAGTAGAACCTGTATTTTTAAGAAGGTCTATCTTTGATGCTTCAAGGGGAAGAAAAAAAAATGTAAAGAAAAATACCGCTGTAAGAGGATGCAGATTTTAATACCTTGAATTTCAATCACTTCCTTTTCTTCATCCTGTGTCTCAAATTAATAAACCTACAGATTGAAGTGCCAGATTTTCATTGCTGGCTGCTTTTGTTTTTATATTTTGCAATATTTTCTTTCATCTCTGGGTGGGTAACAGAGGTTGTAAATTAACTCCAGTGTTCAGAGGCTTCCAAATGCCAATTTTGAGGGTTTCCAACTTCATTTCCTTATGGACACAGCCATTCTCTTTTCAGGTTCAGTTTATGCTTAGGGGCAGACAGCCCGCATTTGCATGGCTGCATTCTCAGAGTCACCTTGTGTCTTTGTGTCATATTTCTGGACCCAAGAACACTTGGGAGCACCGTATAGGGTCTTGGATCTCTCTGCAGGTTGTCAGGTGTGAGGATCAGTGGCAGTCTAGACCTTGTGATCTCTGTTGGGTCAAGCTGACTCAGCCCAATTACCTTCCTCAATACGGTGTTGGCATGTCCCGTGTGCTGCTAGAAGCTGGAAGTTCCTGGTCTGTGCCCTGTGTGCCTCTGAATAATTAAAATAGGTGCTGCTACCTTAGTATTACCTCAAGCATTGCACAAAAATACTTTAGTATGAAAAGCAGTAAATGAATGGTTGTTTCCTACCATATTTTTCCTGCTACGTTGTTTATTTTAAAAGGCATTTGGTAAATTGCCTGCTGCGAGTACTGTGCTATGGCATCTGAAAGGCAGCAGAGACTTTTGCGTCCAAGAAAAAAAAAACACCAGCCAGGAAATTCTGTAGGTGGATAGGAATTGTAATAAAAATTCAATGTAGCTGTAATAAAATATGTGCAGAGTACATGTGCCACGTGCAGAACTCATTTTGTCATTTTAACCTCTAATTGGCTCTTTTATTCCATATTCCCTTATTCTCCCCAGTTCATTAGCAATTCATCAGAATTTCTACAGCACCTCTTGTGTCTTCTGCCTGAATTTCAAGGATTTTGGAAGCCTCTGCACTTTTTTCCTGAGCACTTGCTTAGTCCTTCATCACCCATTCATCCTCAGAACACCCAAGACTTCCGCCAGCTCTCTTACTAACGTTCAATCCTCAAAGTACTTCAGCTTCTTCTGGATCTCTCTTTGGAAGAGTGACACTGTGACAAGAAGAACCTGTGATTAAAGTCATATTAAGCTCCGAGAGGCAGGTGAAGGCATCCAGCTAGGAAAAGGTACAAGGTGTAGCTGCACCTCCTGCGGTGGAAGGGTGGCAGCTTGGTCACGGCTCTTGATCGTGGGCAGCCGGGGGTCGGAGAAGTGGCTGGCACTCCATGGCATTGCCCATTGCCCGGAGTCTGCAGTTCAGGAGAGGCTGTGAAAGGGTCATGGCCAAGTATTGCTCTTTGTTTCTTGTTTGAAGAGAGACAATGGTCAAACTTCATGCATTTACAACACACTGTCAGTCCTGCTTTGTAAATAGAAGCTTCAGTTTTTTAGGCCCATGTTTTTACACAGACTACAGCTCATTTGAGTGTCTACCATGGTTATGTTCGTAACCTTTTTCATAAGTATTGTATGCAGAAATCTCAGAACTGTATTAGTCTTCTTACTGCTACTTGATTTTATTCCTGAAATATGCTGTAAAAAATGTTTTGTTTTTTTTAAATCTTAATTTAAAAACCCACAATTTATTATATAAAACTAGAGAAAGCATCTCTTATAATAACTAAGTTAAAGAATTTTTCTTTGACTGAACAATCGAAGTACTTGTAAAATATATTGGTAGATCCCTAGGTAGACAGAAGTTCCTGAGGCATCGAGGATCACTTTGAATTAAACCAGGGCTGTATTAGTAGTGCAGATGTCCTCCGGATTCCATGCATAGATGCATTTCCAGGCAGGGAATAGGGCAGAGTCTTACTCATTTATCCTCTCAAGGCTTCCATAGATCGAATCTGACATTCCTGGTCTGCCTTGGATCACTTTAAGTTCTTCCATCCTTTTTTACCTTCCCCTGGTTTTCCTGGACCTGCGTTCCATATCCTGTAAGGCCCAGTTGTACTTTTTAATCACTTGGAAATAAAGAAGACAGCATTTGTCTGCTGTTGCTGGAGATGAATGGTGAGATAAGTAGCAACATTGGAAGTGGTGCAGAAGGGGATGTTAAATGGTGGATGATGGAAATGTCCAAACCACGAATATGGTGGGGGAACCCTGGGCAACCAAAGCTCTGCAGGGCCTAAGTGTAGCATAGGGGGAAGGTCTCTCAGCACTCAGTGCTGAGTTTGGTTTTCAGATACTGTAAGGGCAATAATCTACTACAAGGCTGTAATTCAAATATATGATACACTATTTAAATCCCATTTGCACAAATACTTTTATTGAACGTATCTCTGAACATGCATTATATGTTTGCTTTACTGTCATCCTTGGGAACAAAATGTCTGCATTAAATTTTTGTGCTAAGAAACTAACACTTTTCTGCAGTACATATAATCTAAGAGTTTTAATAGACTGTAATCCTTTAGATTTTTATGGTCATTTTCCTGCTGGATATAAAAGCAGCGGGTAAATACTGTGTGCCTCTTGTCACTTCTTTGAGGTATATTTGCTAACCAAGTGACACAGTATTTGCAGTGAACTGATACACAGTAATATTTACACATTTCAGAAATCCTTTTAATAGTAGATATGTTTTTCAAAGATACATGGAGTTGTGTGACTTTGGAAAAGTAACTTTGAGATTATTCTTCTGGTGCTTCCAGGCTATGTTTGTTTCAGATATTCAGGAAGTGAATACTGTATTGCAGTCCTACTTTCATTTTGAATTATGGTTGAAAGTTACCTGCTTTGTAGTAGTGCTGTTCTGCTCAATAAATACATTTGAGCAAAATACATTTCCTACATAAAATCTGTCGTAGGTCATTAATGCTGAATAGTTGATGGAAAGCAAAGTTTCTTTTAGAGAATCCATTAATGTTAGAAAAATGATGTTCTAGATAGGATGCTGATGGTGTGGGAGAGGTGGAGATGGCAGCTGATGCCAGTGAAATTTCCAAATTGAAGCTCAGTGAGAAAGTCAAGGAAGACAGGTTTAAAATAAGTTTCCCCTTAGAAGTGGGGAAACAGCACAGTTTCTCAGAACTTGTTAAAGACCAGATCCAATTAGCAGGAAGAGCTGCCTCGTGTAAAACCTTGTATCACAATTGGAATGCATAATTCTAAGGTCACACTAAAGGAAATAGAACCTCAGTGTTTCTTCTGGTTAAACCTTTTGCTTTACAAAGAGTGAAGGTGTTTATGGATGAGAAATACCTTTTGCTCCAACCACTTCAAATTGATCCTGAAATCAGAGCTCCTGTATTTCAATAGGGAGTAAGGAGAGCACTTCTAAAAGCCAGTCAGATGCCTGTGAATTGCAATCTACCTTGGATTTACAGGGAGTGATTCACAAGATCTGCCCCAGGAAGATGCCAGTTCTGAGGTTTGTATCTGAGATACCCAGACCTGAGGAAAAACCAGGAGTCAGCTCCCAAAACACAAGGCTTGTGAGCATGTGGGCTTTAGTAGCTTGTTTGAACATAATATCCTGGTATATCACAGATTGAGATCCATTTATTGCACTTCCTCTGGTAGAGTTTTAAGCTCCTCATAGAACACCTCTGCTAAGTGAGTGAGTACCACATTCCCCACATTAATACCTAGAATTGAGGGTTTAAATATCTCCAGACTTTGGTAATGTCTAGTTTTTCATTTTGAGTTGTGAACCATGAAATTTTCAGTTTTTTGCATTAATAGTCTGTAATAATTATGTTTGTATTTATAAAGTCTTATAAAAAGTTGTTTTCTGAGACAAATGTGGAGATGAACTGCCAGGTCCTCAAGTACTCCTGTGTGGAAGAAGCTTTTTTAGGTACAAATACCGTCAAATCAGGTGAGGTAAAAGCCCTTAAATCCCAGTAGGTATTTTGTTGCTGGAGACCTGTTGGAGATTTGTAGCCATACACCAATATTTTGTAAGAAATGCCTGACAACCAAAGGATGAAGTAAGAGCTTGGTGCTGGGGGACAAGCCTTTGCCAGGAGCTAATGAGGGCTGAAGTGGGTTTGAAAAGCACTCCAGATGAGCCCCGGGGCTGTTTTCAGTCTCCCGCCTCGCTCGGCTCTTTCCCTTTCCAGCGCCGGTGCCAAGGTAATGCCACTCGCGCTCTCCCCGCGGAGCGGCTGGCGCGGAGCCCGCGGGTGGGCGCGGGCAGGTGAAGCTGCAGCGCTCGGCTCGCT
>WAAG01067075.1:17716-28236 GCA_013390105.1 Tichodroma muraria
CTCGAGTCCCGGCTCTTGGGGCAGATGCGCTGTGATAAAAGTGCTGTACGAGGTTTATCATTTGACCTTCAGAGCACGGCTCAGCAAATGGGAGACTTTAAACCCACTCACGCTTGGGAAACGAAGTGGGAAAAAAACCAAAACTACTCCCACGTTTAGCTTTCGAAGAAAATTATTGCTGAACTGATAGCGTAAAGGTGCTTTGCTGTGTTTTCTGTCGCTAAATGCAAAGAATGCTCTGTGTTTGTCAAATAGGTGTGACTGCCGGCGTGTACCTGCCTGATGTGCCCTGACGTTCTCACCGAGTCTTTGCCTTCTTTAATGTACTGTAGGGCACGTTATATTAGTGCTTCTATTAAAATGGGAAGAAAAATGCTAATATTAGTAACAATTCTTGTTACTATGTTACTGTGTTCAAACATAGCCTTGAAATTTGGACAGAAAACAGAAAGTCTGATTCTAAGCAGATGGTGGAGAGGTTTCTTAACCTCTTACGTAACATTAATATAGCCAGGGTGATGTTAGGTATAGTTGGGGCTGTACCTTAAAGAGTGTTGCTTTTGTGACTCTTTACAGCTGTAATAATTTCAATGTTAATCCCACAGCACGATGAACTAAAAACCTGTGGAACTTGCAATGCAAATTACTCTTCTTACAGACAGAAAGAGACATATTTTGATTTCTTCTTGCTTTGCATAAGCAGAATTAGAGCTATTTTGGATCAGAATATTTGCAATTACAAAAACTTTAAAGTCTTTCATATGGTAATGGAAGTGTAAATAAGATTTAGTTCGATGACAGTGTGGCAGTTGTAAGCAATGTTTGG
Source organism: Tichodroma muraria (assembly GCA_013390105.1). Classification (NCBI taxonomy): domain Eukaryota; kingdom Metazoa; phylum Chordata; class Aves; order Passeriformes; family Sittidae; genus Tichodroma; species Tichodroma muraria. The sequence continues at coordinate 18,543 of WAAG01067075.1, forward strand.
GGTTTTTTTAACAGCTTTCTGTTCTCTTAAACTCTGCTGAGGTATACACCTGCTTTCCAGAACTATGTACATTTTTTCTTGAAGTAGTGTGGTTCCAATAACTATTGGATATATAAGCTATATCTGCTTGTAGTTGTATCTCATTCCAAAACTCAGAGTATTTGAAGCTTTTTCAAACTTTTTTTTCCATTTTCCCTACATAGCTATGCTTTTTTTTCTTTTTCTTTTTTTTAAATTAAAACTTTAGAATCATACAAAACTTCTGGGAGAGAATTCAGAGCTTCTTGTTGTTGCTTCTATCTATAGTCTAATTATAGCTGTTGTAGATTTTGACTTTGAAAAGGCATTGTAGTTCAAGCACTGCCATCGATTTCTGTAGTCGAAGCCCTGCAAATGATTTCTGGAAATGCTGTTGTTTTGCTCTCTCTGTGCCAGGAGAAGTAACTTTAGCTTAAAAGCAAAGCAAAATCTGTTTCTGAGGGTCTGAAGAACCCTGGTTTCCCCACCCTTTGCAGTCTTTCCCAGCTCCCTCAGCCCATAGCTGTTGCTGGTGGCTCCGTTCTTGTGCCAGCTTGGCAACGCTGGTTGCCAGTGCCCATCTATACGAGAGCTGTGGTGCTGGCATGGTGACATCTGGAAACTCCCTGTCACAGGAATTGCGGTTCCCGAGACTGCCTGCGACACAGGAAATGAACTCATGGAGTCTCAGGTTCAGGACAGGACAGCTTCACAGCCTCGAAGGCTGTGGAGAGGGATGCAGGGACAGCTGGCTCTCAGAACACTTGGAGGAGGGGAAATTTCCCCTCTACAAACATCTTCTGTTTCATAATTGTCTGCTAACTACTGCCTCATGGAACAAGGACTTAGATTGCTGAAAATCTGCTTGTTAATAGGGCGACATTAGCTGAAAGGGGTATTTATAGACTGTGCAGAAAACAAACTGACCATCGTGGCATTTCTCAAAAATAGGAGCTGCATGGTACCAATTCCCAAAGTGAAATGGCTGCATTAATAAATATATCAGGTAACTTGCTTGTTGATGAAATAATAATTTGAGACTTCATGAAGCTGAAATGTGTATATTTAATATACTTGAAATACCTGGGGGGAAAAAAAAGGAAAGCACATGGATGGCTTTTTCTGGAAAATACCCGTGTTTTGTACAGAGAAGGCTTTCTGGGGAAGAGGTAGGGGTTAACAGCTGAAATGGAAAAGCAAGAATCAAGGTATTGAGAGAAATCAAGCACCACGTATGATAGCATTGGAGTGAGAGCTGGAGAATTTGAAAAATGTCTAGCTGAGAGCCAAGATGGAGGTCAACAACCATAAAACATTAAAAAGCAGTTTGACTTGCTAAAGACCATTGCAGTGATAGATAAGTAGACATCTCCCATGAAACCCAGTATCAAACACCAGGCACCACCTGTTACTTCTCTGAGCACTGAGAAAAAGCAAAGATACAAAGAATTCTGGTAATGTGAAGGAGGAGCCAACCCTCCTTTAGAGTGGCTGTGCACTGGCTGGCACAGCAGATGAAGCCTGGAGAGGATTTAACTGAGTTTACAGGCTGTGAGAGTATTGGCGACATTGGAAAACTTCAGCGTCTTAAAGGACTGCAAGGCCATTATGGTATTTCATCTGGAATGAGCCTTACCAGGTAGCACTGGGATTGTTAAATGTTGCTTATTTTAGAAATGCACTGCTTCTAGAATCCTGCTTTAGATGAATTTTAACGTGAAAAGACGTTTTTGTTACTTCGGACATTGTGTTCATCTCAGAACTCTGATGCTTTGTAGCTGACAGGTCTTCAAAGTCCATAAAGCCTGGGCTGGTTCAGCTGGCTGAGTGGTGCGATGCTGACTACAGCCAAAAAGCTTTAGATAACTTTGAAATGAAGTCTGAATTTTGTCCTACTTTAAATGAAAAATCGAAAGTCTTTCAGCAGTTTAGTTTTGGTTTTGTACAAGTTACAGATTTTGGGTAATTTTTTTCTTATATGGTTAAAACAACCCTCAACACTTCGCTGTTCTCTGTTGTCTTCTAAAAATCTATAAATTATCTGTACTAATATATTAAGTTATACTAAATTTCCACTACGTCATTCCCTCTTGGATTTGCACTTCTATCATTCCCAATTGCAGGCATTATGAGTCCATATGGGATTTGTTGAACTAATGTTTTTTTAAGTCTGGTTGGGGTTTTTTGCTTGTTTTTTTCTTTTTAAGAAACTTAAATCAAGGGAAAATTCTTTCAGTTGCAGCCGAAGGAACAGGTGAACTTAATCCAAGTTTTAAAAGAACATGCTAGTTGGGGAGCACCAAATCCTACATAGTTTGTGTGGTACAGCATTACTTTATTTCCTGAAGGGCTTGCAGTGCAGATGGCAGCTGTCTGCTGGGTGAGCTGTGTTCACTGTTAGCTCCACAGATAATATGTCGACTACTCCATAAAACTGTCATGAAGGAACATCGCTGCTGCAGACCATGGTACATTCCAGATACGATACTCTTCCAAGAGTTGTTTTGAACTGCATGGCTAAAGTGCTTTCTGAGCTGTTACTGCTATCAAGAGTGCAGTAATTAAAGACAATTCTGGTTTTCTTCCCTTAGCAGTCCAGCTGGCATAATTTCTAAAGAGATGATCACGTTTAAAATACCTTGTGTCCAGCTAGAGATGTGGGATGTATTAAACATGTAGATTAACACTTTTTCTAATTCTTATTTTGATTTTTTTTTCCATGATCATCATGTTCTTAGATTTCCCATGCCTGTGTCATATTAAAAATCTTACTATGCTTTTACTTGTCACATCTGAATTGGCTTATGTGTTTATCCTCTAAGGAAGAGACTCTCAGTTAACTGTTTCGTCGGGCCATTGTTACATCTCTCTAAGTTCCCAGTTATTGCAATTATGGCAGAGGAGACAAAATGCAGTGGAGAGATAAGAATATAATCTAAGAATATATTTTGGTGTGACAGCTGCAGGTGAAGTTTTGCTGTCAGTGCATTTACAGTCACTTCTGTAGAGAGGGACAGAAATGAAGTAGCATAGTACAGAATTTTTAATCCCCTCAAACACGAGTGAAACAAAACTCAGATGACATTAGCCTGGTCAAATTTAGTGACTCAAAAAAAACAAGTTACCAAACCAAATAAAAATGTACAGCCCAGCTCACATTCTAGAGAATTGTTCCGAGTCCCAGTTCTTCTTAGCTATGACTGAGTAAAATATTTAATCAGATGGCTACCTTAGCATGCAAAGTAGTCTTGCTTTCATGTGTCATTGAAAGAACTTCAAGGCAAGCAGGTGCTTTCATTGCCTCTCTAAATGACTCCATAAAAATGGACAGAATTCAAGAACTGAATTATTTTGTCCATAAAAATGGACAGAATTGAAGAACTCAAGAGTTCCTCAAAGCTTAGGAAAAAAGAATGAATTAGCTCTGTCAAAATTTTAATGTTTGAAATGGTTCATGAGTTGCTTGTTCAACAGGAGAACAAAGGCAGAATTATATGTTGTGGTACTGATGATCTTTTCTTTAAATTTAGTAGTTCTGAAATGTTTCTGAACAAAAGGTACACAGATAGCTATTACATCTGTGGAAAATAAAGTATTTATCTTTGATCATATTTAAATAGAGGCTGCTGAGCTGTCTGGATAAAAGTTACAATTCCCATGTCAGTTTTCTCAAGGGGCACAGATACACTGAAGGGCCAAGCCTGTGTGTCTGTGCTGGGATTGCCCAGCTGCTGCAGGCACGAGTTTGGGCATCTGTGTTTGGCACAGAGATGTGTAGTTTCCTTCATGAAGGGATTGAAAACAGCCACTAAAAATTAATGTGATAGGTGTCCTGGGTTTAAAGCAAAAGGATGTGTGTCTGTCTTCCTGAAATATCAGATATTTGCAGTCTCTCTGTCCCTTCTGTTCAGTTATTACAGTAGCTTCGATCAGTGTACAGAAGTTTCGAGTGATAATATGGATGGGTCCAGCTAACTTAGAAACAAATGGAACAGCATCACGGTGCAACCTATCTTATGTGAGTGAACATAAAAATAAGCAGCCAGAAATTCCTAAAATGCTGTCAGACACCTGGAGAGGAGCTTTCTCTGCCTCGATGTCCCGCTCTCACTGTGTCCACTGAAGTCTGGTGTTGGCTGCAGTGCAAGAGAAAACCAGACTGCTGAAACACAGTGGAATTTCACATAACTAGTATGTCTCTTCAGACCAAACTGAAGTTTAGCCAGCCCCTTGAATTTGCTCTCTGTGCTCAGCAGAAAGTCCTCCTTGGGCTTGACTTGCCTGGGCCAGGGGAGGGGGTACCCAGCAGGAATGTGTGGAATTGAAGGCTGGAAAAATTTGCTTGTCCAGCAGCATATTCTTCTGTTCTGAGCAGTTGGTTATCTAAATGAAAGTGATTTCCCAGGGCATCTGGCTCTGCACATGATCTAGAACAAATAGCAGAGGATTAATTTTCGTTTCAGAAGTGGAGGATTTAGCTCTGTCTCAGGGAGATGCTACGTGGGGGGCTGCCAGGGGGAGCATTCCAGCCAGCAAAGCACTTTCTGCTCAGAATTAGCATTCAGGCAATTAAACAGCTCAGCTGGGCTTAGCTCTGAGCACTCAGCAAAGGTATCAGGGAAGAAAATGAGTTAGAAACTGCCTCGCTTATCTGCCTTAATCTATGTATGTTGTGTCTGCAAAGTTCAGTGTCTGTAATGCAAGCCTTGCAATTTGGACTTGTGATGCTGTTAATTAAATTCGATATTAAAAAGTAAAAGCAGTTATAATTAACTGATTCTGGTTTTTCAGCAAGTGTTGATTTATTCTTCTAAGTAGTACATAATTAGTGTTTTTCTTGCTCCTTCTCCTCCTCCCTCCCCCAGGCCCATGTAAATTTGGTAGCAAACTCTTATCTGAGTGTGGTGTTTGACCTTTCATGTTATTTATCAAAATAATTATCTCCAACTTACCTTTTTATCTTACTAAAACCAAGTTATAGTTAAGATGGGAAAAATTGGCTGCTGTGAGCGCCTCACACAAGTTTTGATCTTGAGCTGTGGTCACTTCTACGATGTTAATAGTTCTCATTTACCTACGAATTGCATGAAAAACCTTAGGACAAAATCTTTTAATGTCCTTTATTAACAACACGGTACATTATGTACTGCCTTTAGAATACGTGTCACTGAGAAGCAAGAACTTCTCAGTCAGCAGTAATTCAATCCTGGGATTATTTTTTTGTCAAAGTGGGAAGAACACGTGGTTGTATTCTATCTTTTTAGTATTCATAATAGTTCATTTTGAGCTTCTGCTAAAGACATAGTCTGCTATTCAGAATATTTTATATGTCTGCTGAAATGGCTTTATTTATTCAAATAAGGCATTCAAAATTTCTTTATAAACATGACTATTCCTGATTTTTAATAGAAATTGGAAAGGAGGTTACTGAAAGCAGCACATTATTGGTTATTAAATAGTCTATTGTGTGGGCTCGTCTCCTGCAGGTTTTCAAAGCACACAGGTAAATTGCAGTGCAAGGTGTGGATGGTGACACCGCTTATACCAAAATCTGTTCTTATAAATAGTGGCTATAACTTAGTTTTGTGCACAATGATCTTGTTCTGTGCATGTCAGCCATTACTTGTTAGCTGTGACACAGTCACTGTCAAATCTCTATTGATTTGACTTAAAATTTGTTTTAATCACTGAAAATCAGCATAACTTCACTTTTAACATTTTGTTGAACAAATTTAAGTACTTTGAAACATTCCTGCCAGTGTGCACAACTCCCTTCTGTTTCCCTGCATTGAAAGGTGAAGCTCAGAGCAGTTTTACTCACGTTAATCTAAAGTTCTTTTTGAGCATCTGAAAACACTGCAGCTCTCTAAGCTGTGCTTTATTTGTTTCTTCAGGAACATCACGTGTCCACTGAGAACTTGGAGCATGGCTATGAGCAACGCCAGTGACTCTGTGGTCCTGAGCAATGGCAGCATCTTGTCAAATGCTGCTGGCCCAGGGGTTGTTGCAGCGAATGACGGAGACATCACGGCCCAACAGCTCCCATCCAAGGAAACACCAAGAACAAAGCCAAGTCCAAATGGCTGCCTGCAACTAAATGGTACAATCAAACCATCCTTTCTGCCTTTAGACAACCAAAGAACTCAGCAGATGTTGTCGCAATGCTGCCACCCTTGTCCATACCATCATTCTTTAAGTAGCCATAATAGCAAACAAGAATGTCATTCGGTGGTTGGCAGCTCAGCACCATCTCCTATGACCTCGTGCTGCATGCAGCCACACACTGACTACTCAGCCTCTATTTGCCAAAAACACGCCCCTGTCTATCAGCCTGCCTGCTGTCTTCAGCCCTCCCCATCCTTCTGCCTTCACCATCAGTGGCCTGACCATTTCCAGCATCAGCCTGTGCAGCAACACATAGCCAGGATAAGGTAAGCAGGTTGCATTATTTCTTAGTCCTCAGGATGGGTAATCTTTCCCAGAACTATTTTGTTTTCTTACAGAAGTAGAAGATCTGAAAGGAAGGTGAACCAAATTTATTTCCCAGTGATTTTACAGATCAATTTTCAATTCATTACCAAGTTATTTCCAGAAGAAACCAAGTCAAGAAATTTGTTTTGCTGGGCTCCCTGAATATTCCTGAAGTGAATTAGTGCTTGCTTGGCAGGAAAAAAAAGCTGATTTTTTTTTTCTTCTTGGGGATTGTTTGGAAGCTCATTAGCTCTTTTAGAAGATGCAGGGTACACCTCTGTAATGTAAAACAAACCAGTACAGAGATAGCTAAGAATACACTGAAAGATGTGGTAAGTCTGTATAGTCCAATCAAAACACGTATTTCCTTAAAAAGATGCATTGAAAAATACTTCCAACAATTTTATTCTCAATTGTACAGGGTGTTTTTTCTTCGTTAGGGTAGCTGGTTCAGTGGGTTGTCCTCATGTCTTTTCAGTGTAGGTTATCTGCTAAACTTCAAAATTGTGCTTGGATTGAGAAATTAGGGATTGTTCCAGGTTTTAGTCCTTTTTGTTCTCCATTTCATAAGAACCTTGCTCTTTATATTTGTTAGCTTTGTAGTTCCAGAGCTTCAGGGAGCAGTAAATACAAGAAAAATCTACAGCCTTCTGGTCCTGGGTAAAGTCAGTCAATCTCAGAGACAATTTCTGAAAATCCAATTCCTTGTTGAAGGAAGACACTTTGAAGCTTTTAAGCAGGGTTATTATTTTTTTTGAGTTCCAGTTGGGCTACAAGGGGTGGATTTTCATGGGAGCATGAAAAACTACCCTTCTTCCTGTTCTCCAACATCTGCAACCTTGTTCAAGAGCTTGGAGCTATGAGTGTTTCTCAGTCAGTTACAATGATTTTGTGTTCATGAAATATATGAACTAATTTTAAACTCCTAAAAATATCAGACTGGGAAAAACATGTAATGTGGAAAAACTCGAAGTGAATAAAGCTTTTTTCTCCTAAGGTAAAAGCAGATGAAAATAGGGATGATAATAAAGAGCACAGATCAGCTTTCTCCTGCCAGTTATTCCACTTACAAATGGAAAAAATCTTAGTTGTCAAAGACAACTTGCTTATAATCAGAGCTGGTTTTTTCCACCCCATACTTGTTTAAATGTCAAGTGAAGATGTTGTATAATTTTGTATGCAAAGGTATGCAGGAAGTTGAACTATTGTAGGATCAGTCATACTTTTTAAACTGTTGGAATGGTTGCACTGATTTCACTGTTTTTCTCCCTGTGCAGCAAGGCTGTTAAACTTCATCTGTATTCCATAGTCATGAGGAAGGGAACAAGTGCCATCCACAGTCTGGGTTTCTGGTTTTAGCCTAGAAATAAAAACAGTGAAAATTTCTTCTGGATATGATAAAATAAAGTCTTCTGTCGCACTTCACAGATACAAAAACTGTTTGAACTGTTCTGATTGGGCTCTTGAGCAAAGATGCTGGTTTTTCATCTTGCACCTCCTTGTCATACCTTCTACATACACTTCTACAGAAATGTACAGAAACTATGAATAATGATTTAAGATAAATGGTTCGTCTTACTGCGAGCAGTCAAAACAAGGATGCAATCCAACCTTTAAAGCACCTGTACTTATTTAATCAGCTTTCTCTGCTAGCATACCCTGCATATCCCTTTCAAGTGATTCCTGGACTGCTTCCATGCCTTTTCATTCCGTAAACTGCCCATGGCTGCATAAATGGACAGTGTATACAGTGTATACTGATCTGACTAGCACTTAGCATGGAACTGAAGACTCCTTTTCTCTCTCCATCCTTAACAAGGTGTGTCTAAATACCATAGTCTCTCATTGCATTGTGAAGTTATCACCCAGAGAGGCCACTGTCAGTGTTGGGAGATGGTAAAAACTGGGAGCAACTGGATGCAGCATTGCAGATGGATGGATGTGCACTGAGGAAGAAGCAGACTGCCCTTACTACTACTCTACTCTGTACTATGATACTCTACTGTATTTGTAGCTACTTGGCAGTGCTAAAAAGGAGAGGTGATAAATGTGTATTCATTTTTTATGTGCTCAGGTAACTTCCTGTAAACAGAAGAGTAGCACTTAGGTGTGTGATATTTTAATGTGATCATTGTTCCACACTCTTAATTTTTTTTGCAGCTTGAGCTTATAATCTGCACAGCAGCTTCTTCTCCGGGTATTTTTATTACAAGGTTCATTGGAAATCATCCAGCTTTATAAAATGTGCATGTTGTAACAGGAATATTTAAAATGCAGGTTTTCGTACAATACATTAGATAAATTCAGTATGTAGTCAAACTACACTTAATTTAGCTTCTTTCTATTTTTAAGAAATGCATTCAAATATTGTTACAATTTTAAGAAGGGGGGAAAGATGTGGTTGGATGGAGGAGAGTGAACACTTTGCAGGCTGTATCACTGATGCTTACAGCCCTGGGCAGGTAAGCAATTGTTTCAGCACAACAGGTTTTGTCAGGTTTTGAAGCCCAAGGCTTAACATTTGTCAGTGACCTAATAGTAAAGGAATGTGGCTCTGGTATATCATTGCAGATTGGAGTGAGTAAAGACAGATTGAAATAATGCCACACTTGTCCTATCCTCTTAAAGCTGGCTGGATCTGGAATTTTGTAGAGGATTCAGCTTTGAAGTTTAACTAAATTTCATGGAAACCTCATCTATCCACCATATCTTGAGAGTCTGGACAACTGTTAATTTTTTTAGGTTGGTGGAAAAGTTCTGTAGCATAAAAGAAAATATTTTTTGTGATTGGTGTTTTGCAGCACGATTGTGGTAAAAAATTCTGTTCTAAAAGTAGGTAAAAGAGGTCAACCTTTGGTCCTATTGATTCTGATGGTTTTTAGATGTTTTTCTGAGGTTGGAAGATCTTGAGTAAGGTTTATTGTATTATTTTGTGCACATATTTAAGAAATAGCTCATGTAAACATGTTCATACCGCTTTTTTCAGTGGCCGTAATATCTTGCCCACACAAACACTCCCTGGGAAATTCTAGCCTTCTCTCCATATCAGAATGCAGTTGTCTGGGGGTTTGATGTGCTTTCTAACCATTTCTAAATTTACCTGTGTAAAACATGGCACATTTAATTCTCTTCAATACTGTTGGATGATTTTTTTTCCCCTACCCTACCCCTTTGGAGAGCTCATGCTGACGTATCCCTTTTTCTT
>WAAG01067076.1:0-43538 GCA_013390105.1 Tichodroma muraria
CTCTCTCCCTCCATCCCTCCACCCCGGCCGGGGGAGCGAGGTGCGGAGCGCGTCTTGGCGGGGGCTGCCAGCCGGGGATCATGCCGGGGGAGCTGCGCCTCGGCACCGCTTTCTCCTCGCCCTCAATGGAGCCCGGACTTTTTCTACAATGACTTTCCCCGAGCTGAGCAATGGCAGCTTGAGTGGGAACCGGACGGGACAGGGCAGCCAGAGCGCTGCCAACCGGTCCTGGGGGCTGCAAGTGGAGGAGACCCCCGAGGGCAACGGCACGCTGACTTTCGCCTTGGATGTGCAGGCGGTGGGCGTCGGGGTCTTCCTGGCTGTCTTCATCCTCTCGGCCATCGTGGGGAACATCCTGGTCATCCTCTCGGTGGCTTGCAACCGGCACCTGCAGACAGTCACCAACTACTTCATCGTCAACCTGGCCATCGCCGACCTGCTGCTCAGCACCACCGTGCTGCCCTTCTCGGCCACCCTGGAGGTTTTGGGCTTCTGGGTGTTCGGGCGCATCTTCTGCAACATCTGGGCAGCGGTGGACGTGCTGTGCTGCTCTGCCTCCATCATGAGCCTGTGCATCATCTCCGTGGACAGGTACATCGGCGTCAAGTACTCCCTCAAGTACCCCACCATCATGACCGAGAGGAAGGCGGGGGTCATCCTCGTGGTGGTCTGGCTCTCCTCCATGGTCATCTCCATCGGGCCACTGCTGGGCTGGAAGGAGCCGCCGCCGCCGGACGAGAGCATCTGCAGCATCACGGAGGAGCCAGGCTATGCCCTGTTCTCCTCCCTCTTCTCCTTCTACCTGCCCCTCATGGTCATCCTGGTGATGTACTTCAGGATTTACGTGGTGGCCAGGCGGACCACCCGGAGCCTGGAGGCAGGGGTCAAGAAGGAGAGGAACAAGTCCATGGAGGTGGTGCTGCGCATCCACTGCCGCAGCGTGCTGGAGGAGCCTCTCTCCAGCACCCGGAGCAAGGGGCACAACTTCAGGAGCTCCCTCTCCGTCCGGCTCCTCAAGTTCTCCCGGGAGAAAAAAGCAGCCAAGACTCTAGCCATCGTCGTGGGTGTTTTCATCCTCTGCTGGTTCCCCTTCTTCTTCATCCTGCCTTTTGGTAAGTGACCCTATCCCTGAAGTTGAACCCCTGGGGACCTGCTCCTTGGGAAAAACTTTTCGGGACACAACTCATGCACACGGAAATGAGGGATAGGTGACTGATAGGTGAATAAACCAGCGATGAATTAATTCAATTAATTAACACTTATTCAATATTTATTAAGCAAAGTCATATAATCAGTCAAAGCAGATAGCAAATGAATAAAATAGCAGCATAATAATTGCTTTAATTAATTCATTCTGCGTTCAGCATTTTAACTAACAAAGTTCAGGCTAAGGAGGAAGCAGCTCTGTTTCAAACAGGCTGTTTTTATGGCATAGTGGTCTCTAAAGAGTTTTGCTGTCTTCTCGTTCTCCCAGTTTGGGAACTGCACCTGGATATACCCCTGTGTGTCCAGGGCTCCTCTGTCCTCCCACCTCCGTTGAAGATGAGTGGGGTTTTATCCCTCCAGGGAGTGTCAGAGCCTGAAGCATAAATCTTGACTTCCCGGGTTGCTGTTGTTGTGAAGGGCCGTGGAGCAGGACCGGGCACTATCCATAAGAGTGATGGGTGAAGATTCCACGTGGTTTTCCAGGACTGATCCACCACCCCCAGGAGCTATGGCCCTGCTGTAGTGCCTGTGTGCTCATTTAGGGTGGTCTCACGAGTTGTGCTCTAAAGTTTTGGGAAGTTATTTGTGAAAAGGATGCTCCCCCTCTGCGTGCAGGGGAGGCTGAGCAGGCGCAGAGCCCACCAGGGATGTGTGACGCCCAAAGCAACATCCCCTTCCAGCACCAGTGGCCCAGGATGTGCAGGGAAGCCAGTGCTCCCCATCCTGACAGCAGGCACCCAGGGGACCTGATTAACCCCCTGCAGTGCTGTAGCTAAACCTGGAGCTGGGAAGAAAGAGATTAAAATAATTCCTGAGTATCAGCAGCAGCCTTTGCACAGAGCTCAGCAAAGCAGAGAGGTCTGTCATTCCATCTTCCAGCTGGGACCCACGTGTCCCACAGCCCATGGGGGATTTGTGTCCCACCAGCCCCACGGCCAGGGGAACATTCATTACAGCTGGGGCTGCACTTTTTCTCAGGGTTTCTCAAATCCTCTTGCTCGGGGCTGCCTCTCAAGTCAGTGGGAACAGCATCGTGACTGCAGGATGGATTTTGACCTGCTGAGGTTTTGAGCTCCCTCCAGCACTGGGGCTGTTTCCCTGGGCTGTGTCCCCAGGGACAGCTGGAGCCCAGCGCTGTGGGACACCCTCTAGTGGGATAATCCACTGGGATCGATGGTGCCTGGAGAGCTGAGGTGTCCCTGGAGTGGTGAATCAGGGCTCTGTGTGTCTGTTCTCGCCATGCTGCTGTCGGGTGCCTCTTTGCTCCTCTGTCTCCCTGTCGGTGAGGGTGGTGTTTGGGGGGTTTGGCTCAGCCCTCCAGGGGGGTGAAATCATTGCTGTGAGGAATTTCACCCTGTGGGAGCGTTGCAGTTGATGGTGTAACTCATGCAGGGAGCAGTAAGGCTGCACTGAACTCCTCTCCCTGCAAGACCCGGGATGAATTATCCCATTTGACCGTGCCTCAGTTTCCCTTTCAGTGATCAGGTGTATTGGGGGGAATGGAGGGGAGGTGGTGTAACCTGCAGATAAACAGTTTGGGAATTGTGGGGCTCGGGGAGGTGCCAGTACTTGAAGGCTGAGCTCTCTGAGCAGCCCCATTCTGATACTCCCTTCCTTGGCCAGCCAGGGCAGGTACCAGCTCCAAACCTCATTTGCACCTTTACTCCTTAAAGTCACGAAATCACGGAATGATTTGGGATGGAAGGGACTTTAAAGATTGTCTAGTTCCAACCACCTGACAATGTTCCAGCTAATGAAGCTGGAAATCAGGATCCTGTTCCTCTGAGTTACTCCCAGTACTTTGAAATAGAGAAGGAACCTCAGTCAAATACTTTTCGGTAGAAAAAAAAATTTATTTTGTTTTCCCCTATCTGTTCTGCCTTGAAACCCTCCAGCCAGCTTCTCTGCTGATGTAAATCAGAGAACTCAAAGGAGGCACACCGATTTCCACCAGCTAAAAACCCAAATTTCATTCTTTAGGTACCTCCCATGAACCCATTTGCTTCCTCTGAGCACACAACTGGCCAAGTCCTTTATAAACACGGCTTTGATCTTTATTTCCTGACATATTATATGTATAATATAAACACAGCAGAAGTTCATTTATTTTATGACTACAAAATATGCTGCCTCTGATTTCCCCCCCTCCTTTATTAATTGCCATTTCCTATTCAAATCTGAGAATCGTTCAATGCTGTCAAGAAGGGAACAGAAACTTCTAATCTTGGATTTTACATCTCAGGACACAGGTCTGAATCTTGCAGAAATCAGCGAATTTTACTGTAAATCCACAAGCTGAGACATGCTGGGGCCAATCTGCTAAGAAAGAAGGTTGTAAGTGGTAAAGCAGAATGGGTTTTATTATTTCATTTGGCAAAATTAGGTGAAAGAAATCAGGACCAACTGAAAATTACATTGATACACATTTTAAATTAAAGTGAAATTCCCGTGAAAAACAACTCTTTCAATTGAAGAGCAATGTATTGTTTCAACTTAGGAGTAAATGGGAGTTTACTAAAATTCAGTGGCATTTCAAATTGAGCCTTCAAATCGCATCAAAGTGAAATGAATAAATGATCTATCTTCTTCTTCTGAAAATATCCAAATGTTTTGACTTCTTTTTTTCCCTCTTTGACATGAATTTGCAAGAAGTCATCGTTGACTCACACTGTTCACTGCTGTCTGATTAAAATTTTTAGCAAAATTAAATTTTTCAAGCGACGAAAGACCCTCAGCTCCACTTAGAAAGTCCTTCAGCGCTCGGAAACTTCCGTACTCCCGCCGTCCTCGGTGTGGCTGAGTCTGCACACATCCTTGCCACTCCCTGCAGAGCAGCTCCCACATTAGTTACACAGGAGCAACATTCATCACATCGGTGCTGAAAAGCTGAAACGACCCAAAATTTCAAATAACAAGAGCTATGCATGCGCTGAATGCTGCCAGCCATTTCTCCGTGCTCAAAAAATCTTCAGTGTTTTTTTTCCTTTAAATCAGCTCAAACTCCCCGATATCTCCACAGTCTGTTTTTCAGCTGAGTAATTTATCTCCCTCTCGGATGTGTGATCACAGCCCCCGAGCAGGGTATGCCATCACCAGGAGTTTAAATACAATTAACAGCTTCTGTGGCTAATGAGGATCTTTAGCAGCGGGTTGCTCAACCCAAGGTGAAGTCCTGGTTTGTAGCTCGTGTTTAGGTCGTGTCTTTGCCGAGTGTGGAGAGCAGGGGAGCTCTCCTGGGCTGCTGTCTGGGGGTGCTGGGAGGTGGTTCTGGGGTTTGTGGCAGGGTTCTTGTTCCCTGAGCAAACACCTGCCAAGAGAATTTAACTGGAGACTTTTCAGAGACGTAGGGCCAGGAGTTTAAGGTTGGTTTGTAGCATAAAGGTTCATCTCCCTTTGGTTGTCTCAGGCCACGGAGATGCTCCAAGGGCTGGAGCCCCTCTGCTGTGGATCCAGGCTAGGAGAGCTGGAGGTGCTCACCTGGAGAGGAGAAAGCTCCAGGGAATCCTCAGTGCCTAAAAAAGGTTTATAAAAGGAGGCAGAACCACTTCTTATGTGAGCAGAAAGTGATAGGTCAAGGGGCAGTGTTTTTAAACTGAAAGAGGGCAGGGTTAGATGGGATATCGGGAGGAAATTCCTCCCTGTGAGGGTGGGGAGGCCCTGGCACAGGCTTCTCAGAAAAGCTGTGGCTGCCCCTGGATCCCTGGAAGTGCCCAAAGCCAGTTTGGAGCAACCTGGGATAGTGGAAGGTGTTCCTACCCATGGCATGGGTGGTGTTGAAAGTCCCTTCCAACCCAAACCACAGCATGATTCTATGACTACAAAAACACCCAGGCACAACTAATGATCTGATGGTGTCTGCACTGCAGGTATTTGCCAAAAAATGGGATATATCCTAGTCTGGATTTTTTACTCGATGATCCCTGAGGGCTTTTTTAACTTTAACAATTCTGTGACTCTATAGAGGCTTCACTGGCTCTTCTGCTAATGGAAAATCCTGTTAAAAGTTAGGTGCTGGGTTTGTCCTTGCAGTAGGACACCTATGCCAGGTGGTCAGGGAACCAGAACCCCCTATGGGTACATAGTCACCTGCTTTCTCAAACCTCATCCAAAAAGGAAGTAAGTAAGAATAGGAGGAGGGATGGAGGCCTGATTCCCATCACTCTCCAGTTGGGGAGCGCCTGAAGTCAGTGTGAGTCCTCAGACACAACCATCCCAGGAGTGGAGGTCAAGACCTTCTCCATCAGCACCTCAGAAGGATCTAGGAGAGGACAGCCATCCCTTGGGATCAAGGATGGACTAGCAGGTACCCAGGATGGTGGTTTATGTACCTCAGTGCCTGTGATTTTTAAGCATGGTCTAGTCTGAGCCCCCATAGTGGGCTCCAATGTTTGTTACTCTTTGGATTTGGTCAGGAATCAAGACTGGTGAGAAAGAAAGACACACAGTGAGAAATGAGGAAACACCATAGTTAGTGCCACCCAAGGGGGAAGGCCACAGGCCAAGGCTCCCTTCACCCTGTCCATCCACAAGCAGCAGGTTACCCAGACAAGGAATGCCTGAGGAGATCCCTGAGCATGGATAAAACCCTCCAGACAGTCTAATCTTTGCCTTGGGTTGGTGACTTGCTGTGTTCACAGTGGAAGCTGCTGCTCATTTCCAGATATAATTCAGAAAAACAGTGAACTGGCTTTTCCACCTTCAGCCTGAAGGAAAGGCAGCTGCTACACCAGCCAGGCTCTGAAAGGTCTCCTTCCAGCCAAAATATAAAGATATTTTTAGTTGCTGTTTGACATAGGGCAGGAGCCCTTTCACGAAGTGTTTTGCAGAGCCGTAGTTGTGCTCAAATTCAGGAAGTGCCACTTGTAAAATAAATGATGGGGAAAACACAGTGAAAGCACATTTCATGTGAGACCAGATCTGTTCTGGTAGAAATGGAGAATCTAATTCTGCTCTGATAAAAGAGCATTTAGCATGGTTTCCTAATAGATAAAGGGCTTATGTTATCACTCTGTGCTTGTGAGGAGCTCACCACCTGATGAACTCTTTGGTGACAGAATCAAGAATGGGCTGGGTTGGGAGGGACCTGAAAGTTCATCTCATTCCACCCCCTGCCATGGGCAGGGACACCTTCCACTAAAGCATCCCCTCTCCTGGCCTGGTCACACTGCTTTGGATGCAGCCCATCATCAACCCCAGTCACATTTGAAAAAGAGATAAAAATGCTCTAATATCCCAAGTTCCTATAAAAATGGACAGATGGGTAAAGGACTGAAAACTTCCATACTCTCCCTCACAGAAGGAAGGTTCAGAACAAGCTCAGCACCTGTTTCAACATCAGAAAATACTAAAAATCTACCACAAGACACAATCCCAGGAAAAAAACAAAATTTCTTTAGTGTTGTTGTTCACAGGAGGACATGATAAGAAAAAAGGTGATTTGAAAGTAGAAGAACAAAGGAACATTTAATTACTTTGATTGTCAGAGCAGTTCCTTGTATGTCCTGGAATTTTCTGAGTTATGGTGGAAGTGGCAGAACTGACGTAGAGAAAAGAATGCAAATTGCTCTGGAATAATTATCTATGGCCCAGAGCATCAGATCAAACTGGAACAAGAGCAATTGGGATGAACCATTCCATCTGCCACATGTTCCCTGTTGGTCCTGGGGAACAGGAACATGGAATTCCCATGGAGTTCCCCATGGTCCTGGGGAACATGGTCACAGGAACCATACATTGATTAAAAACACCAGCAAAGACACTGGTGGTGCCAAAAGCTTCTGATACCGAGCTCTGGTTGGATTTATTGAACATCAGCCAGGCAAGAGGCACCACAGGATGTTCCCATCAAATGGGCTCATGTCAAATTACCATAAATTCATTAAATTATAGGGGATGGATGGATGGATGGATGGATGGATGGATGGATGGATGGATGGATGGATGGATGGATGGATGGATAGATGGATCTTCCAGCCCATCTCCCTTTCTCAAGAAGAGAAGTCTTGGCCCAAAATCATTCCTGAACCATTTCAAGACTATTCTTAAAGCTTTAAAGTAGAGGAAATCCATTGTTTTCCCTGACAAATTTTGCTTTTGCTTCAGCTGCCCTCAAATGTGATTTCTGCTTCTTTTTTCCCATGCAATAGCATCTGGACTGTATAGCAGCCTGTCAGAGTGTCAGTCCTGGGGCTTGACAGCAGGGATGTGTGCAGAGGGAAAGGCACAGGGACACGTGGGGGTGTGCAGCCCACTGGGATAGCACTGGGAGAACAGTGGATTCACCTGCAGGGATTGTGTCTGTCTAGAGAAACTCGGTGGAAAAACAACCTGGGAGCTGGGTTTCCCTCAAGGGAAAACACATTTCCATCATGCAGGAGGGAATAGCAGAGAATTACAAGCAGGCAAATGGGTAAGAAGCCTATGAGTAAATTATGCAGCCAAAGCCTTAGACAGTGTTGATTCCCTCCATGCTCCATGTGCCCGAGTGCAGAAGACACCAGTGTGCAGAAAAACAGGGAAACATTCCATGTTTGTTTGGAAATAATCAGCCAAAACCAATTATTTGGAGCCCAAGTCCTACCCATTACCTGTGTGGGAAGCCAGAGGTGGACAGAGGGGCTCAGTGCAGTTTTTGCTGTTACAACAGATGCCTCATTCTGGACCTCAGTTAATGATTTTGACACCCAAATTTGAACAACCGCTCTGCTTCTGCCTGGCCAAGGCAATACAGTGATTGTGAGTAGGACCCAAATATTCCATGACATGTGTAAGGGATTATTCTGCTTCCAGTCCACCCTCTACACCACCAAATAAAACTATTTAAAGCCAAATGTCCGTTTTTATATGGCAGAGTCCTGACGCATCTCGAGGCAGTTGCTATAAGGAGAGTACCACAAGCAGGGAAAAAATAGACCCTGAAAAGCTTGAAACTACTGGGATTCAGTGAGGAAAATGTTACAAAATCTCTCAACAGGAGTTTTGGAACCAGTACCAGAATACACCACATAACAGTAAATTCATCTATATTAAGCTGGGTTTGATGGCTTTATTATATTTGACAAAACAAGTGTATTTCCTTGGGAAAGCAACCTGAATTATCTTCTGATGGATCAACAGGAGTTTATCTGCTGTGATTACTGTGCTGTATTCTAGGTAGGGCTCATAACACCTTTAAATATTATGGGACCCTTCTGGGATAAAGTCCCAGTTTCTGGTGTCGAACATGATCTGTCAGGTGAAATTTTCCATTCTGTGTCTCTGTAACAAGCTGAATTCGTTCTGCCAAATGTGAGACAACATGAGACGGACAAACCCGTGAAAGATGACGGGCAAAACACAGTTTGGTCCTTGGGGTCTCTATCCTTGCAGGTACAATGCAGGAGATTTATTTCCACCATTCCTTATGGGATAACTCGCTGTATTGATTCCATGATTCTAGTGAATCAGCTTTGTTCACTGATAAGGATGATGTTTAGGAAGAATTCCTTCATGGAAAGGGTTTTCAAACACCGGCAAAGGCTGCCCAGGCAGTGGTGGAACCCCCATCTCTGGAGGGATTTAAAAGCCATGTGGACGTGGCACTTGGAAGGGTTGGATTTTGTGATCTTAGAGGGCTTTTCCAACCTTAATGGCTCTGTGATTCCCTGATTCAACTTCTTCCCGCCCTGCATTCTCTGATTTGGTGCTCTATGAAACTGTCACATGGAAGCAGAAGACTGCACTTATAATATGTTTTATTATGCACTGCATAATTTATGGGTGAGATCAGCCCAGGGATGGATTAACTGGAGTGGCTGGAACAGGAGATGGTTTTTAGCTGCTCCTAATGAATAGCCTTTCTCCAAGAGAGCTCGTAGCGGATGCCTTTGGAGCCAAGCCCAAGAACAACCAGATCTGGTGGCAGAAAACCAACTGCCAGCTTGATCAAGAGAGGGCATTTCCTCCTCCTGGGCAGTTTCCAACCTGAGGCAATTCACAGCTCAGTCATTAGGGTCCCTGAAACACAACTTTTATTTTTACCCCCTCCGGTAGCTGTGGAAAAAAAAAAATAAAATAAAAAAGAAACATTTACAAGGGATTCCTGCTGGGAGAAATCCCTTCATCTGACAAGTCCAAGCTGCCTTTCACGTTGTTCACAGTGAGCACATTGATGGCATTCAGTTAAGGAAGATCAGCAGGAGATTGGGAATACAGGACTGGCCCCAGACGGTTCTTTCCAACACAGATCTGCCCAAGAAGTGCGCCTGGAGCTGTAGGAACATGGGGTTGTTGATGTCACTTGGTTTCAGGACCTGGAATCAAACTTGCTCCTCTTGTGCCCAGGAGTTTGTCTATTTGTCATGGTTAATGGGATCTGTATTTCCCCCGTGAGTCAGAGGCTGGAGCAAATCACAGGGGTTTTCCTTCTGATCTCCTGAATTAAAGAACTCTTGCTGTATTCCCCTGCAAGGCTCTTGCAATGCAAGACTGCACGTGCTGAGAAACCCAAGAAAAAAGCTGCAAACCTTCCAAAAAATATCCATGATGGGAAAAAAGAATAGCCATAAGGCAGCCCTGCAAGAGAGCTCCAATTAAAGGATCAATTATGCAAACACTGAGCAGGGAACAGCCCCCACTGCACAAGAATCTGGCCCCAGACTTTGCTGGAAGGGCTATGCCAGAGCTCAGTCCAGGAGGCAGGAGCATGAACTCAGTGAAAGCATTTAGGTGGGGAAAAGATGAAAAAGAAACTTGTTTGGAATTAGGGAAAATCATATCCCAAGCCTAAAACTGATGGTTTGTAGCATAGAGACGGTGAGGAATGGGGGTACCTTTGTGGCAATGAGGCAAGAGGGGGTTAGGACCAGGGAAGGGACAGGAATCTCCCCTGCAGCAGGAGGATGATGTGGAGGCTGGCATTGCTGAGGGAAGGATGTCACCAGCACAGTGGGCTTGTGTCACATCTCATCCCTGGCTGTTTTCCAGCTCAAGTTTCCTCAGAGCAATTCCACAAATCACGGAAAAACAGCTCATGAGTAATGACAGGGATCATGGAGGCCACTGACCCCAAAATCCAGGGATTCAGTTTTGAGCCCCTAGGTCACCTGATGAAGCAGGAAATGGTGTTATTTCTTGCCCTCTCACCTGAGTGCCTGGCAGGGGACCTGACACCTGTCTTCCCTCCCCAGCTGTGTTCTCAGAAATGCAATTTGGAAGGGCATGGGGGACACAGAAAACACAGCAGTGGTGGCACCATCAGCTGCCCCTTGTCCTGGTTTGAGAGCAGAGGACTTGGGTTCAGAGCAGCTTCCCACTTTTGAACCTCAGCCTTTGAAGCCAAGTTCTCTCAGAGACACTTGCCAAACTGCACCAGAAAAGTTTTTCAGCCATGGGCTCTTGCTGTTCCCAGGGTTCCTTCCATAGGAATTATCTGGAAGGCTGTGAGGATGCAGTGTGAAGTCCAGCTGGCAGCCAGCCACGGGCTTGTGGGGATTAGGGGAAACAAAGCAGAGTGACTTTACATGACAGGGTTTGTTTCCTGCGTATTCCTCACACAGAGATTATCATAGAATCACAAAATGGTTTGGGTTGGATCCCAAATACCATCCAATTCCAGGCCCTGCCATGGGCAGGGACACCTCCCACTAGCCCAGGGTGCTCCAAGCCCTGTCCAGCCCGGCCTTGGACACTTCCAGGGATCCAGGGGCAGCCACAGCTTCTCTGGGCACCCTGTGCCAGGCCCCACTACCTTTTGGTAATGAGAAAGAAGGAGCAAAGCTCAGGATTTTCCAAATATTGCATCTCTCCCTTTCTTCTGCCCTGCAAAAGCCAGTTTATTTGGGATTAAATCATGCTGTGCTTCACTTCCAGTGACACCACGCAGTTGCAGCACTCCTGGGCTCTTTGCAGACTGATCTATCCTTAATGATGCACAAGCCCATTAGCCACGTGCTTCAGCCTCTTCTGTGTCAGGGGCTGTTCAAGCAGTAGTGTTATTTCTAGACTGGAAAGCAGCTCAAACTAGTGGATCCAGATGGATGTGGGAGGCAGGAGAGCACCCCGTAGTATCTGCATGCTGCATGCAGGCAGACTGCAGTTTTGCCAGCATTTAGGCAAGGGAGTGGTGCAGACACTGGCAGAGAGCTTCTGCTCTCCTGGGAAAGCCCCAGGAGAAGGGAGTAATTCCCATTGCATCTCATCACCTCCCTGGCCACCACCCGCCCTCCCTGAGTCCCCCTCCCTGAACATCTCCTTAATCAGTGCTTCCCTTCTCATCCATGGCTCTGACAGACAGGGAATACATTCCCTTAATTCCATAATTTCTGGTGTGCAGGTAGACAAAGAAATTGGGACCGGACTCACAGGTGAAGATTTCTGTGTTGTCTGTGAGCAGGTGGATGTCTCATCTCCCATTATTGCCCATGCCTACAGAGCCTTGATTGCTCACCAGGCTTGGATTGCAGTTTACTTCCCTAAAACATACCCAGTGCCATCCCTAGGGTAGATGAAGAAACCTACCTTGAGGTTTTGGTTGCAGAAGAGGATGGAGAGAAGCTCCACGCTCTTCTAGAGGGACATTCTAGGAGGGACATCCCAGGACATCCCATTTATATCCAGTGGTACAAGAACTGTAGGCAACCTCAGTGTCTGCTTTCAGATGACCCGGGTTGAACCCTGGATTGCTTTCCCAAGAAATTAAAAAGAAAACCAGACACCCTCATGTGAAATGCATCCAGTAACCTCCCCACGCTAATATTTCATTCTCTATCCCATAAAATGGAGTTTAGGATGAGCCCTGCAGCTCGGTACCTTGGCATGTCAACACCTTTCCACGGGCAGATTCTGAAGCTGTGTCCTGAAAATTAAAATAAAGGGGCCACTGCTGCCTGCTCAGATGGCCTGAGAGGAGCCAGCCTGGCTTCCTTCACATTGCTGCCAAGCATTGAAGGGCACACCTTTGCTTCAGTGCAGGAACAGTAGGAAATATGCATAAAAGTCTCTGAAGGAAGGGCTTAGCTTTTGCTGAAAGGCAGAGATAGAGAAGAAAAGTCATTTGTGTGATTTTACTGGTCTGACCTGGCCTTTCCTTCTGTAGTCTCCATCACTTGGCCTGTGCTCCAAGAAAGCAGGACCCACTGGCTTTCTCCATAGATGGAAAACGTGGATTTTTCTGCCAGTTTGGCCTCTCCATTTAGGACAGATAGTGACAGTAAGGTGTTGGACAGGGCAGTGGTGCACACAAAGCTTGTCCCATCACAGCTTTAGGTCTTTGCCCACCTGCTAATGCTGAGATGTGAGAACCAGAAACACACAAGGCCAGGTTGGATGGGGCTCAGAGAAACCTGGGAGGTGCCCCTGTCCACGGCAGGGCTTTGGAGCTGGATGATCTTAAGGTCCCTCCAACCCAAACCACTCTGCAATTCCATCATTTTATAACACATGTGATGCTCTGACTCTTCCTGGGATTCATTAGCATCCCTTAACGACCCCAGTGGGCAGCATGGCTGCTGCCCTCCTGTAGGAAGGATCCATGAGCTTCCCCCAAAGGTCAGGGGAATGAGGACGTGGGCGGTTTCGTTTTCCTACTGCGAGGACAGGGCGAGGGAAAGTATTTACATTCAAAACAGAACTTTCCCAGTGTCTGTGGCTGCTCGAGTCAAAGGCAGGGAGGGAAGGGGGCTGAGTGGAGAGTGTTTACATTAAATGGGGCCATCAGCCTGTCAGGATGAATTCCAGGATGAATTCCAGGATGAATTCAGGATGAATTCAGCTGGAAAAGGTCTGTTCCTTCTCTGTGTACTCTCACTGCACACCCCTCAGCATACACTCAGAGAAACCACAGGTGATTAAATTAACAGCCTAATGTATGGAACAAAAATAATTTGTTCCAAAACCAAGCATTTACTGATCAAAGCAGAGCTGGGTGACTCACAGCAGAATTTAGATCAGCCACTGGAGAACAACACTGCAGAAATATGATCATGTCTGCCATCCCACCAAGTGCACTGGCAATCCCTCAGGTGCCTTCTTCCTTCATAGCTCTTCATCTTCTTCTCCCTTTGCCCGTTTCTCATCCTGTCTATACCCTCTGTGGCTCTGGTGGCAAATACCACGGGCAGTTCTCACATCCGGAGAAAGGATTGACTGCCACTGCAGATCCCCAGTGACCCAGATCAGCCATGATCCCATTCAAAATCACTTGTCCCAGTCCCAACCTCTGCTGCAGTGCCTTGGGAGAGGCCACTCTGGATCTTACTGCGTGCAGGTCTTGGAAATTTTATTGTTTGCAGTGAGAACATATCTCCCTGCAAAAGCACAGTTTCATGTCCGTGTCATCCTCTTTAAGTACTCAGGATCTAAGAGGTCTTCTCCCTCTCTAGCCTCTTTTTGTTGAATCCATCTCACCTAACGAATTGCTCCTGCCTTTACCATCCATATTCCCCCACTGATCCATCTGGATTTACTCCCCTTTTGGTCACTGATTGTTTGGGTGCTTTGGGAGACCAGCCCTGTGCTTTGCCCTCAAACTCTTGAAGAAACAGCAGAAAAATGGGTGTGTGGGCAAGCAGTTCTGTGTGGTAATAACCATGATGTCCCTGTTAGCAGTGGTCCTGACAGATCACACTTCCCACCTGGAGAAGAGATGGAGAAGAGAACCACCTGGATTGTGTTGGTGGATGTCCCTGTGGTTGCCTCTGTCCAGCCTATGCAGTTTGTGCTCTGCCTGTGAAGCTGGCCCTGGGTTTGGACAATTCAGGGTCACGCCACAGAGATCTCCAAGGAAAAGTGTCTAAAAAATAAATGGTTGCTCCCTGCTATGCCCAAGCTCGTGCTTGGGGTTGTACCACAGGGTTCATTTCATAAGCCCATCCTTTTCACTGCTGTTTTGTTCCATAAGAGATTTTCCGTAGGATCCCTCTTCCAAACTCAGCTGGAAACATCTCCCCAGGTCACTGGAGGAGTCACACCTCGAAGCCCTGAGGTCCCCATCTGGCAGTGCTGAAATGTGGATGAAGAAATGCTGCTTCCCTGCCAGATGTGAGTCATCCTCCCTCTCCAACAGTGCCTGATGCTCACCACGGGGACTGGGTCAACCACCTCAGCAGAACGGTCTGGGAAAGCCCATTTTTCTGTCTGCCTGTTTATTTCTTGACAGTTCTAAACAGCTTCCTCTCACTCTTCTCCAGCCCAGGAGTGACTGCATTTTAGGTTCATGGGGTACTACCTTTATTTTATTCCAAACTGCATCATCAAGGAGGCAGCTCTACCACACAAGTTTGAAAAAAGTTTTTCAGAGTCCACAAGATATCACTTGGCTTGTGAAGAGACAGAGGGACTGAGCCAGCCATAGGTGAGGAAACCCTCTCAGGGTCTGGCAGGCACCCAGGCAATGCTGTGGGCGCTTTTGAGGGCTCTGCAAAGCAAGACATTGAATTTAGGTGTCTGCATCGGGGTCACCACTGTTGTCACCCTGGCACCTGTAGAGATCTTTGTAGCCAGAGATTGTTTTCTTCCTTGTCAAGGTTAAATCCTTCCTCCTTCAGTGGCTGTTGGTCTCCACCCCACTGTGAATGGTTTTTTGTCCCAGTTCTGCTGGTGCTAGGCTGATCACTCAGAAAAGTTTCAGCACTAGCAAGTTTTCCCTTGTTTTCATCCTCTCCTTGGTTATCCTTATTGCTTGTTGCTCCGTTTAGCTCCCTGCAGGAAACAGAAACACTATGGCAGGTTTTGACAGGTAAACAGGAGTTTGGGCCCTGCAGATTTCAGCAGAAACCACCAAGTCTGACATCAGTGCTAAGCCATCCATTTCCCCAAATACTGGCACATGGAGTAAAACCCATTCCACTAGACAGATGTTTCCATTAAATTTGGGAATGTCCACAAAACCACTCAGAAAAGGCCCACAAATGAAAAGCAAATTGAGCTGTTTATTGCCATTAACAAATGGGAAAGAAAAAAAAAAACAACCAACCCAAACAAACAGCAAAACAGTAAAGAATGCAAGAATGTGATCATTTGGGAACAATTCATTATTTGTTATTCCTACTAATGAAATCTATTTGGACTGCAATTGCATCCAGGAACATGTAGGGGCTGGAATTCCAGTTGTAAAATGGTGATTCCTCACTCCAAAGACCTCACTGCCTGTTTTTTGTGAGCTTAACTGTGCAAATCGTTGACCTCTGGGCACTATTAGGTCGTGGGGCTACCATGAGTGCTCCACAGCAGATGCACAGAAGAATATCAAGCATTAAAATGTGTATTTTTTCAGTGAACAGTTGGATAATGAGGATGTGGAAGCACCCAGGGGAGATCCAGAAGGCTCATAATCAGATCTCATAAGATTCTTTATCAACAGATTTAGAATCTAGTGAGGAAAGAGTTGGGCCAAAAGAAAATTTAACTCTCTTTTTCAAAATGACAGATAATGTCCTAATTCCTCTTGAGTTTTGATTTGGTTTGGCTTGTAAACTTAAATTTAAGCAAATTTTAATATAAAGTACTTCGACATGTGTGTTCCTCCTACCCCAAAAGAAAAGTTTTGCTTAGAAAAGTTTCAATATTGAAACTTCGCCTTTGTTTTCCAAATTCTTTCTTTCTCTCTCATCTGCTTTGGCAAAAGTAATTTGATGAGTTTTCTCCACATGAAAATACGTTTTTGTCTCCCCCAATATGTGAATGAAAGAGGCAACCAATAAATTTATGGCACCAGGCCAGGATCAGGCACAGGGACAAATCCCTCCCGGTGTTACCTCCAAATCCCTCTCTGGGCATGGATGGCATCACCCAAAGCTCCTCCAGCTGGCCAGCAGTGGTGGGACAGCAGTGTCCCAGGAGAGCAGGAGCAAGGGCAGGCTCATGGCCTGGGAGATTCCCAGGCTGAGGACAGTCTGCAGGGCCAGCCCGTAACTTGGGCTGTTTCCCCTCTCTCAGTGGGAGCATCCAGGGGTCTCTCAGTGCCAGGACATCAAAGAGCAGATTATAACCAGCTGTCTCACAGGCCTAATTGATAGCAGGACTCTTTTTTCCACAAGGAGATCTCTGAGGGAACCGAGGGAGGTCAAAAAGAACGAACAAAGGATCGTGGACATTCCAGGGTGTGAGGGGGCAGAGACCACCTTCACCTCAGGGTCTCCTCCCAGCTGGTCCAACCCCTCTTCCTTCCCTGAGGCAGAGCCCATCAGTGAACTCTGGATTCATTTGTCACCCAGGGGAATATTTTATGTCACCCAGGGGAATATTTTATGTCACCCAACTTCTTCATCTTGTTTACGTAGCCCAGTGCAAGGACAGGGCAGGATGTCAGTACGGGCTGGGGGGTGAAGGGAGAGCAGCCCTTGGGGTGCTGGTGGATGAACAACGGGACATGACCCAGCAGTGTGTGTCCACAGCCTGGAAAGCCAGTGGCATCCAGGGCTGACCCCCCAGCATGGGCAGCAGGGGAGGGGATTCTGCCCCTCTGCCCTGCTCAGGTGAGGCCCCACCTGCAGAGCTGCCCCAGCCCTGGGGTCCAGCAGCAGAAGGAGCTGCTGGAGAGAGTCCAGAGGAGCCCACAGAGCTGCTCCAAGGCTGGAGCCAGGCTGGGAGAGCTGCGGGTGCTCACCTGGAGAAGAGAAGGCTCCGTGGAGAGCTCGCCCTTTCCAGGGCCTAAAGGGGGCTTTTAAGAAGTATATAGAGGGGCTCTTTAGCAGGGCCTGTATGACAGGTCAAGGGGCAACAGTTTTAAACTGAAAGAGAGTAGGCTGAGATTGGATTTAAGGGCAAAATGTTTTGCAATGAGGGTAGGGAGGCCCTGGCACAGGTGGCCCAGAAGAGCTGTGGCTGCCCCATCCCTGGAAGTGTCCATTTCTCAAGGCATGATTTGACCATCTCAAATAACTGGAAGAACTTCCTTCCAGCAGAAGGCAAAATTGTCTGAGTAGAAGCATTTTGTCCTCCATTCTCATCAGAGACCAAAAGAATAGGAGACTCAATTTGCCACTGCTTGCAGCATTTCCGTTCTTCCAAATCAGCAGCCAACTTGGTGCCCCATCCAGCCTGGCTGGGGAGGGAAGTGTTGGCTTTTCCAGCAGCCAGGAATGCAGGGCTGAAATGTCTGGTAGGATCCACGCTGCTGCAGAGCACAAACCTCCCCCATTTGCATTTTCAAACCCTGAAAATGGCTATTCCAGCGCCAAAATTGGCAGTTTAGCTGCCTGCAGGTGACTGATTGCATCTCTCACTTTAAATTGCTGGGAAATGATGCGTTATATGTGTGAGGAAGGAAAAAGAAAAGAAGACCATTAAGCAGAGGTTAAAGTGGGAATGGAGAACAGATCCATCTGTGCAACCTCTCCCTTTCTCCTTCATTGATGAGTTATTCCAGAAGGTCCAGTGCTCCCCAGTGTCAATCCAGAGTCAGCAATAAATGCAAACCGGTCACACTGGATCTTCTTGTTGTAATATTTGGGGCATGGACTCAGCCTCCTGCACACCTGCAAGGCACTTGCCACTCTCCTGGGTGCAGTGGCCCAAAGGGAGAGGAACATTTATGCAGAATTTACGAGATTCCCAAGTGGCTGCTCTGGCTGCTGGCTAGAGAGGGAGGATTTCGTTGGGAAACGCCAGTTGGAAAACCAAGCGGAAACGTCCCAGGTTTAACAGCCTCCACTTCAATCACTCCCCGTAGCTCCAGGGCAGCCCTTCCATGCCAAGTTTCCATGGCCTTCTTACCATGCAGCCATCAGAGTGAAACCTTGGCAGCTCCGGGCTAACCTGGGATTGACTCCTGGATCCAGCGCCAGTAACCTGGAAGCCCTGAGCATCCTGGCCCCAGAAAGGATTTTCTCATGCCTCAAGGCTTCCTCCTACAACTGTGTTAATTTTCAAGGCTTCCTCCTACAAGTGTGTTCATTTGGAGGACTTCAGGACACTCCAGACAGCCAGATTCATAAATTCCAAGGATTGCAGGATTTCCATTGCCTGAACTCCTGTGTGGCTCAGTCCAGGGAAAGCCCAGGGAATGTACTGAGCCAAGGACTTCGCATTTTCTGCATTCTGTGGCTGTGGAAGCTTGGGAAAGAGTAGAGAACAGGCTGTCCCACAGTGCAGATCCATCTAGTGGTGGTTGACTGTTGCCCTGGTTTTCTCCATGGATTTACAAGAGTTTCCATGTGTAGCTAGTAGTTGTCAGGTTCCCAGGAATCCCTTTTAGAAAACAGTGTGCACTGGAAGTTCTATGAATTCATTTTTTAAAAAATTCATAGTTCTCAGAAATTTTCATTAATTTTTTATTGTTGCTGGGTTTTGGGTTTGTTGTTTGTTTTTTGTTTTTTTTTCTGAAAGAAAACAAACATCAAACACTTACATTCCCCCCAAACCACACATCTGGATTTCCAGGTGGTTCTGTTCCTGAGCATGGATTAACACATTCTGCAAAAGAACCAAGTCTTAACAATTCCATCTCATCACGTTAAAATCACGGGGATTTGGGCCACTGGCTTTGTGGAATTGTAGATGATTGGGGATGTGAACTGTCTTAAAAGATGATCTTGTCCCTTCCTTGACCTCAGGTCAGAGGAATTAGATCTATAAAATGAGCATGTGGTGGAGTATTTCCGTCACAAGGGAATTTCTGGCTGTCCTGATGTTATGAACCTGACTGCAGTGTGCAAAGCTGCTTTTGGTGCTTCGTGTAATCCAGGCAGAATCTGCATCACTACGAGTCAGTTCTGAATGGTTTAATACTGAGGGAAATGATTTTCCATCCTACAGCGGTGCAAGTACAGAGTGTGTGACATAAATTCACCCAAAATCCAATTCCTGATTAATACTTCAGCCTTTTGCTGCCTCCCCATTCCCAACAGCCCCGTTGCCCCAGTCTCATAAGCAACTTTCTTTATCCCAGACTCCCACACACAACACACACCTTTCATCCTTCCAACATCCTCACCCTTCCAGCTGCCTGAGAACGTAACTGGGATCCCTGGAGCCTATCCCTGTTTTAAATGGAAGTGCTGTTACCAAGGAAGGACTCTGAGCTGACATTCCCATTTCTTTGCCAGGTCAGGACTGACATGCCAGTATTTCATTTGTCCATGTTTTTCCCTGTGCACGGATAAGGCCACGTCTGTTCAGCAGCTTGCAGCTTTGCTTTCCAGAAGAGATTTCATTTGGATCCAGGATCACTCCAGGCTCAATTTCATGCCTGACAAGGAGTTCCTCCTTTTCTTCTCAGACATGGGTGTAATGGTATTAGGCAGGGTACTGATATTTTGCAGCTACTTTTAAGAGGTGTTAAAGATGTTACCAGACACGGACAAGCACAGCTCAGCTAATCTGAGCCTTTGAGCTGGGAGGACAGTAGGAAAAAAAAAGAAATCCACCTGGAAAAACTCATCCCTACAAATTCATTGCTGGCAGCCACATGGCTGTGTGCAGTTTGGAACTAAACAAGGCCCACATTCATGGAAAATTCATCTGTGGAGCTGAAGTGATTTGGGCCTTCCAAGTGTAACAGGAGGATCCAAAAAGACTCAGGGGTGCAAGGGAAAGCATCACCTCCAGGTATCCAAGGTTAAAGGCAGAGGTGCCAAACCTCAAATACTCTCTGATTTGGGGCCCATTTACAGGAACAGGAGCCCAGACACCTTTTTCTTCACCCCAACACACACAGAGGCACTCCCAGGTTTTAAGAGCTTGGTTCAGTCGGAAAAACAACGTTTTTTTGATACTGCAGAAGAGTTGTGGGGCTGCAAGCAGTAATTACTGCCCTGTTCCTGGCTGCCTTGGGTCACGCACTCTGGAAATCAGACCACAGCATCCCACTGATGCTGTGTGGCCTGATAATGGGATAAATAATCCATTGGCATGTGAAAGTGGAGGAGCTGGGATCAGGGGACTGGTGTGCTCTCCTCTAGATACAGATGGCAGAAGGTCACCCTGTGTGCCACCAGGCTTAGCCCAACATCCAGGTACACTGGGAATAAACTGCATTTATTAAGGGCCTGCCCAGCAGTGGTGGCTTGGAGACAGAAGGGACACATGGCCAGGCCAGGTTTTGAGAAGCCCCTCAGAGATGCAGCTGGCCCCTCAGCTCAGCAGTCTGTGTGGTTTCTGTGCCTCGTATCCCCTTTCCAGGATGAGTCTGCACTGCAGCTCCAGCTGGGAAGCTGGCACTGAGGAATGTGTGTCTTTGTTGGCATGCAGTGCTTGCGAAGATATTTCCTGAAAAAGAGCCATCTCTTTCTCTCCTAGCCTTGTGCTGAAGTGCTTCCCAGGGACTGCTTTTCCACCTTCACATTCAGGCTTTTATCGCATCTCTTCTGTATCTCATAATTGGCATCCTGGCCAATTCATCAGAGATATATTTGTAATTTATTATTTTCTGAATGTTAATTTTATTTTGGAAAGTGGAGCAGCTCCAGCTCTCCAGTCTGACCGAAGAGAGCAGCCAGATTTTGAAAGAAGCTTCCCTCAAGGATTTCCCTTAGCACCTTGCAGTGAGGGGTCCAGGGGACATTCCCCCCAACCAAGGCACTGGGGGAACACCTCAGGGAGACGAATCCTGTGGAGGGAATGGAGAAACAATGTGATCCCCTACCCACCAGCAGGAGAAGCAGTGCTGGTGATGGCAGCACTGGGATGGAAAACCTCCCAGCCCCCAGTGCTGGAACTTGCAGGGCTCCCATGCCACTTTCAGAGTTTGCCAACTGCTTGCAGGCAGGGCTGCCCTGGGGTTGATTTTCCTCTTTGGGGCATGGCTAGGGACAAGCTCGTGCCCTTTGGCACCTGTCCCTGAGAGTGAGAAGTCACCACAGGCAGGAAAGCACAGGAGAGAGTCACTGTCAGGTGCTGTTTCCTTTCTGACAGAGAACAGAGAATATTTTGATGGGGATCTTCAAACAGTGTCCCCAGAGAAAGCATTAGGTGGGAGAAGGAGAAGGGAGATGTATTTTATAACAAGCCTTTTGGTTGTTTGAGTGTTTTTACTTCTCTTGATCTTGATTATCCATATTTGGTGGATTGAGAGAGGAAAATTCACACATCAGGAGAAAGCCATATTAATAGAAAAGCCCTTTTTCATGTTTTCCATTAATACATCTGCTTTTCCAGCTTCTTGGGGGTTCCTTAGAACCACTCCCAGGTGGGCTGTGTGTCCCACAGATACAAGGCTGTGTCAGCAGTCAGATAGCCAACAAGGATATCCACAAGGACAGTCCAGGCTGCCCTCCACAGCTGTCCCCAGAGCTGCAGGACAGTTTTAGCATCCCATAGAATCACTACAGAATGGTTTGGGTTGGAAAGGACCTCAAAGATCATCCATTTCCACCCCCTGCCATGGGCAGGGACTGTCCAGGTGGATCCAAGCCCTGTCCAGCCTGGCCTTGGACACTTCCAGGGATCCAAGGGCAGCCACAGCTTCTCTGTGCCAAGGCCTCACAACCAACAGAGGAATTTCTTCCAGGTACCCAGTACCCTGAATGTCACACGCGGACTTCCTCAGCAGCACAAAAAAAAAAAAAAAATAAAAAATGGAGCTTTAATGTTGCTGGGACCTGAATGAGTGCTCACAGCTGGCTCAGGCTCTGCTCATGGCATCCACAACGTCCTTGCAGACCTTGACACCTGTGTCAGCAAGTGGCAGCAGCTTTCCTTGTGAGGAAGGGCCCAGAAAGGCCTCTGAAGTGCTTGTTTCTTCCCAGCTTCGTTTGCTCTGGGTAATTGTTGGCGCAGCAAAGGGAATTAACAATTAATAGCAAAGGGTATTAACTCTGGACATGAGAGCACGGAGAGACTAAACTGCTCTCAAATATCAACAGGGTAGTTCATTGCAATTAATTAAACGCTGACACGATCTCCCAACAAGCAAAACCTTCATTACGCTCAAATTAAACCGCCTGACACGGGTGCTTGACTCACATATTCATGGAATGTCAGTGCCTCCAAGTGCAATCAAATGCACAGAAATGCAGACATCACAGCACACGTGTGGAACACAGGGAATGATCTTACAGCAGGGAATAAAGGTCACCGCTATTCCTAATTAAAGCAGTTTCTGGAGCAGACAAGCAGTTTTTTAAATAGTTCTTGCCCTTATCATGTCTGAAGTTCTCTGTGTCGGGATAAATTTTACAACTCTTTTATATTCAAGACCCACCACGTTTTGGGATGGGGTTTCAAGGTTTGAAGGGAATGCTCTGACTGTCTGCAGTGATTCACAGACACCTGCAGCCCCAAACACCTCATTCAATAATTTTTTCAACTCCCCCTTAACTCAAAGAAAAGTTTTTCTCCCTGAAGAGACACTCAGCATTAACTCAGGACTGCAAATAATGGAGAATCCCTGCCTCCAGTTATGCTTTTCCCAATTGTTTTATATCCTTGCTATTACAAATGACTGCTTTCTTCCCAGAGTAAATTTATCTAGCTAGAACTTCAAGCCATTAAATTTTTCTACCATTCTTGGCTAGATTAAAGATACGTTTGCTGTCAGAAACAGCTTCTCCTGTATTTCACCATGAAGTGTGAGCAAATCAGTTTCTCCTGGATAATGCAAATACATCAAGACTCTTTAATCTCATGGTCTAAGTCGAGTTTTCCAGACCTTTGTGTTGTTTGTAGAGGTCCTCAGAGTGTTTTCTGTCTCCTTGGCTTCTTTTCTGCTCTGTGGGCACAGAAAAGGGATGTGATTTTCCATATGAGTAACCTTCATTTTTCAGTCTTTCTTGGTCCGCTTCACCTGCTCCTGCTCTTGGCATTTTACGATCTGAGTGTGAGTTATTATTATAAATTTTCTGTGACCTGTTGCTCCTAGGTGAATCACACCTGTCTCTTTGCCAACAGCCCTGACAGCCATTCTGTGTGGGGGGTGACTGTAAGAGCAAGTCATCAGCTTGTTCCTGGAAGGAAAAACATTCCTCCAATGAATCATTTAACCAAAATATTCCCACGTGCTACTGTTCAGGGTGAGCACACTGATCCAGAACTGACATTATTGCTAATATATGCAGTACTGGGGTTGATGCTGGGAACTCTCACGTTCAGAAGATATTTTCATGCTTAGTGCCCATGAGTTTAAATGAGAGTTCAGTGTGTAACAACCTTTAAAACCTGTGCCACAACCTTTATGTTAGGGATCATCACACAGCTCATCTTCACACAGCAGTTCAGGGTGTTTAATTATGAACAGGTTGATAATATCGAATAAACGGGTCGGCGGTGCTGTCTGAGACAGATGGCTTCAGCTGCCAGGAAATTTGCTCTTTCCAGTGTTTAGGATAACTGGAGGAAATCTGTAGGGGATCTGCATTGAAGGCAAGCTCAGTCCTGTCTCACAGCAAGAGTAGAGTCTCCTTACCCAGCTTTAAATTCATCGCACAAAGACAGGACTGAACAACTCTGCTCGAAGATCTTCTGACCAAGACAGACTCCCCCAGTGTCCCCCAGAATGCCCCCAGATTTTTTTCCACTTCCCAGGTGGAAGTGCACAAGCAGAGCCAGTCATACATGGCATGGATTTTTGTTCCCTTGAAATGAGAACACATCAAAGTGACCAAAGAAGGAGGTGGCAGGTCAGGAACTAGTTGGTGATGATGGAAAAAAGAGGGGATAATAATTTCCTGGGATGATTCCTTTCTTGATAAGGGCTGTCCACAAAAGCAGCACTTTTTCAAGGATAGTTTGAAAGCCTACCTAGGGTCACCTCCCTGGAATGAGAAGTAAACATGGAAAATTTGCAAATCCAAGAGCTAATTAAGAATCACAGCCATATCAAAGCAGGGAGAGTATCCCAGGTGCCACGTCTGATATTTCTGAGCAGTGAGTGAAGAGCATGGGAGCAAAGAGACTTGTTTATCCAGTGGAAAGGTGGAAGAGAGGCGGACAGAATCTCATGGGCAGTACTCAAAGTGCCACGAAAATGGAATGCAAATCTTCATCCTTTCCCTTCAGGTTCAGAAATTAAAAAATAAATAGGGATAGGGCTGAGATGGAGCAGGAAGCATGTCAGTGGAGAGAGAGCCTCATTACCGTAACGAGACACTTTGAGACACTCTTCTCTTCTCAGCAGAGATCCCATTGCCCTGTGCAGGCATTTAAACCAGGCAAATGCAGCATGGTTTTTTGCATTCCCTCTCCTTAAAACTCCCTGTGGCTGTAAAGCTTTTAAAAAACCACTGTGATGTGATGGTTGGTCTGCTCCCACGTTTCTTGGTCCTTCCCAGCACGGTCTCTGTGCTTGTCCCAGGCTCAGTTCTATGGATAAGACAACCAGGCAGCCAATTTTTTGCCTCTTGTGTCAAAATACATGGCTTAAGTGCATCACTGCTGAATAACCAAACAAGAGCAACCTGCTCTAGTGCTGGCATCCCTGCCCACGGCAGGGGGCTGGAATGAGATGATCTTTAAGGTCCCTTCAAACCCAAACCATTCCACAATTCTGTGGTCACATCAGACAGATGTGACCTTCCCTGTGGAGATGAAGGAAAGGACTAAGAGGGGTCTTTTACAGGCAATCAGTGCAGGATTTAACAGGAGAATTTATCCCTCCAAGCTAAGGGCTTCAGGAACTGTTGGGAGTGATGAGGATGTTGTTATCTCACCACTCCTGATATATTTTTGGAGCTCAGTTCCACTGACCCATTGTTTTCTGAGAGAGGGGGAAAAAATGTCTCTTTTTGAAGTGTAATGTGTTTAGAACTTCATATCAGCTGAAAAATGTCTTTCAGGGCTGGGGAAAGACAGACCAACTCTTTGCTATCTCCCCTGAATATTTCCAGGTTGGGGGAAAAGACGGAAATATGGTTTGGGGTTTTAAGTTTCCCTTCTTATCACAGGAAAAAACGTAAAGAAAGTGAGTGATGAGAAACCGTGGATTTTTCCATGCAAGCTAAAGCCAAAAGGGCTGTGCCTTGGAGCCGAGTGCGGAAACAGGGCAGGCGTTGGAGGATTTTCCCCTCCAAGCCTGAAAAGAAATAAGAAGCTGGCTGGCTGGTCTTGAATAACCCCTCCTGAGCCTGCGAAACCAGCCACAATTTTTCATCAGAGCTGAAAATATCCACCTCCCCCATCCTTTTTTTCCTCCCCCCCACCCTTTCCTCCGTGACGCCACGGCACCGGGCGCGGCGGTGCGGCTCCCGGCAGGATCCAGCATCCATCAGAGCTGGCAGTGCCAGGCTCCACGGCCAGTGACGTCCTGTCTTTTAATATCCTTTAATGCTCTTTTGTATCCTTGTCTGATGCAAACAGAAAAGCCCTCGGGGCTGGCACGGTGGAAAAGCGCCGACAGAGCTCCCACACTTCCTCTCGGTATCGTGTTTTCCCAAAGGTGACATCCCAATGCTGGCGAGTTCTCCCCAGCATTCCCAGCCATCAGCCACCACAGTGGCTCACTGTAAGATCCTTCCAGACCAGTGGTGTCACCTGTGTTGGGGTCCTGGCAATACCGAAACACCCTGAGCTCCAAATTGAAGTCAGGATTTGTGCGTTTTGCTCCGGGTACAAATTTTTTTCCCCCAGGCTGGGTTGGTCCCAATGAAAAATTGCCTTTTTCCTCTGTGCAACGCAGATCTGGCCTTGCTGTACATAAAATGCCATGTGTTCCCAGCAGGATTCAGCCCTTCCAAGGCCTACCCTGCAGCCAAATCTGATCTACATATTTACGAGCTTGTAAACAGGACGGGGTGGGTGAGTTCACATTCTTAGAAAACCAAGTGCAGAGAAAAGAACTTCTGAGCTGGAAAAACAAAGAGTAGTCTGGGCCTGACCCAGCAAACACAGTGGTTTTTCCAAGATGGAAAATGGTCCAAGACTTGGATGACTTGCTTGAGAATCATTCCCCTCCATTCCTTTTCTACAGGATTTCCCAAGCTTACCTCTTCACTTGGGAAAAAATGCACATTCCCAATGTTTCTGAGCAGAGTGGAGGAGGCAGCTTGATAGAAAGGGACATTTTATCTTGGAGGTGACTGGAAGCCAGACTTGTGTTTGCAGAAGCCACCAAAGAACAACAGTTCCTTGAAAAGAGAAGTTTAAGGAAGGTGCTGAAAGGAGCTGAACAGCAGAAGGCAGCTGGAGGGCTCACCACAAAGTACCACTGTCAATAAATGCCACCACTGTAAATAAATGCAAGCAGTAGAATTATTGGAACAATAATTCCCAAACCGTGCTCTCCAGATCTTGACAGTCCACGAAGGCCTGGTAAATGGTTTGTGGGAAACTAGAGTAGAAGAGAGCCAGCC
Source organism: Tichodroma muraria (assembly GCA_013390105.1). Classification (NCBI taxonomy): domain Eukaryota; kingdom Metazoa; phylum Chordata; class Aves; order Passeriformes; family Sittidae; genus Tichodroma; species Tichodroma muraria. The sequence continues at coordinate 26,406 of WAAG01067076.1, forward strand.
AGCAAAAAAAAATTGAGGATTAAGTTTGTCATAGAATCATGGAATGGGTTGGTTTGGTTTGGAAGGGACCTTAAAGATCTCATTCTAGTCCTGGCCATGGGCAGGGACACCTTCCACTATCACAGGTTGCTCCAAGCCCTGTCCAACCTGGCCTTGAACACTTCCAGGGAAGGAGCAGCCACAGCTTCTCTGAGCAAGTGGTTCCAGAGCCTCTCCACCTTCTGAGCATAGAATTTCTTCCTGGTAACTCATCTAAATCCCTCCTCTTTCAGTTCAAGAACATTTCCCTTCGTCTTATCACTGCCCCTGTAGAATCAATGCCTATGGTTGGATTTTTGCCCATGAGACATTCTACCTATGGCTTATTCCTGCTGAGATGGCAGCAAGGCAGCTTGTCTGTAAATGTTTCCTTTCCTCATGCTGTTCATCCTGGCTGTACTTCCCAGAGGTGTGCTCAGGGAGGAGATTCCCAGGCTCAGGCACAGCACGAGCTCAGGATGCTCCTGAGTTTGAAGAACGGAGAGCCCTGGGAATGCTCCTCTCTAAGCAAGATCTGCACTGCCCTGGAGGGAGCTTAGCAACCCCACAAGGCCATTGTGTTCGTTCAGATCCCGAGCCAGATGGAAATTTTCTTTTTAAAAGCTGCCCTGAGCATGTTTCCTCTGGTGAACCATCCCGGCACGAATCTCAGCCGTGTTCTCTCCAACATCAGCACATGGATTCCAGTCTCCTTCCTGCTCAGACAGCAGGACAAGAGCTCTTGACATGCAGCTCGGTTGCCCTGACTTTTTCCTTCTCTCTGGAGACTCTTTTTTTCTTCATTTTCATCTGGTAAATAAGAACCTTCCTGATATCTCCCTTTGGATTTGCCAGACTGGTCAGTCTTGTCTTTTTTTTTTTCTTCCTAATTTTATTTATGTCCTTTTGCTGAGTCTCATGGTTCTAAGATTTGTTTTAAGGTCCCCTCTGGGGCTGGAGTCAGGCTATTATTTGTGAATCAAGGAACAGGCAGTTGGACACATATCTTTCCCAAGCATAAGGAACGCTGCAAAAATATTACCTTTAAGGGAGGGTATACTAAAAGTCAGATGTCAAACGCCTACATATTTGTCTTCCCTTCTAATTTTGTGATTAATTTTAGTCCATCTTCCTGTTCACCATGCTCTATTCAGCACTGTCTACGTCCTGAATCTGCTGCCCAGGCCTTCTTCTTGGAGGATGAACCAAGAGGCTAAAAAGGCTGTTCCAGGGCAGTGTTGAAGTGAGTTTATGGGCAGCATCATTTGAGGGTATGGGTTGGAATTAGATGGTCTTCAAGGTCCCTTCTAACCTGAACCATTCTGTGATTCTGTCATAAAAGCATTGCCTTAACCATTTAAAAGATTTATTACAGGGTTTGGTTTGCAGTATCCAAGCCCAGGTCCGGTTTCAGGTTTTCTCTCCCCTTCCTCTGCCTAGTCTTGCCCGAGTAGAGTCCATAGAGCTCCTGTTAAAAATCAAGAAGCAGGGAAAACTCATGGAATCGTAGAATATCAGGTTAGAAGGGCCCTGAAGGACCATCTGGTCCAACTTTTCTTGGCAAAAGCACAATCTGCACAAGATGGTCCAGCATCATGTCCAGCTGAATCTTAAAAGTGGAGTCCACCACTTCCCTGGGTAAATTAATTATTCAGATGGCTGATTGTTGTCATGGTGAAAAATAGTGTGCAATAGGAATATCCCCAGGAATAACTTGTAACCATGACCCATTTCCAGGTGACTCCTTGTAAAAAGGCTGTCACAATTTCTTTGTAGCTACGCAGTGATAAAACCTCCTCCTCCTCAGCCTTCTTTTCTCAAGAACTTAGCAAGCTCAGTTCTCTCAGCTTTTCCTCACATGGCAGCTTGCAAAGTGCTTGGATCATCTTCCTGGCCACTCTCTGGACCCTCTCCAGCCTGCCCATATCTCTTTTGCCTGGTGGGGACCAAAACTGAACACAATGAGTGGCACAATTCCTTCTTCATCTCTGCTGGTGATGCTCATGTTGATGGAGGTCTTCCTGCAGGGTGGTCCCTGCCCCTGAGTGTCCATTTCCTCATTCTGTTTGGTATCATCAGGAAAATTCATCAGGATACACGTAATCCCATCATCCAGATCACTTATGGAGATATTAAACGGCGTTGGGAGCGATGTCGATCCCACTGGTGACAGGCTGCCTTTTGGGAAGAAGCTTTCCACCACCTCTCCCTGGGTGTGCCATGTCAGCCAGTTCCCCACCCACTACACAGACCACTTTTCCAGACCAAAGTGCATCAGTTTCTCCAGGAGGCTGTGGAGAACCATATGGAAAACCTTGGAGAAATCCAGTCAGACAAGATGCACCACTCAGGGCTTCTTTTGGCGGTATCCACTGTGTGCTGCAGGTATGGTTTCTCTTTACAAAGCTTGGTAGCAGCCCCTCTGCAGTTTTTTTGCAGCAGGCCACAATTCCCGAGTTATTCCTTTGTTTGAAACATGACTTTCTTCTTTAGAGGTCCCTCATGAAAGATGGAACGTGGTGTATTCCTTGCAGAGCAAGACGGTTTTGTGCACGGGACATCCAGGTCTTTGGAAGAAAGGTGCAATGGATGAAATTACCTGGGGATTTGCTGATGATGATTTCTGCTGTGAGCCCCCAGACGAAGGATCAGTGCCCTCCCAAGAAAGATGGTGCATAAGAAGATTTGGATTATTTAGCCTGGAAAAGAGAAGGCATTGGAGTGACCTAATTGTGGCCTTCTATCACCTGAAGGGAGCATTTGAGCAAGATGGAGAGAGACTATTTACAAAACCATGTAGTGACAGGAAAAGAGAGATGGATTCACATTGGAAGAGAGTAGGTTTAAATTAGGTATAAAAAAAAATTCTTCCCTGTGAGGGTGAGGAGGCCCTGGCACAGGGGGCCCAGAGAAGCTGTGGCTGCCCCTGGATCCCTGGAAGTGTCCAAGACCAGGTTGGATGGGGCTTGGAGCAACCTGGGCTGGTGGAAGGTGTCCCTGGCCATGGCAGGGGTTGGGACTTAAATGATCTTTCAAGTCCCTTCCAACCCAAACCATGACTGAACCTTCTCTGGGCTCCCTCACCTGTCTCTAACCATATCACAAAAGCACATTCCAAATAATATTCAGCAAATTACAAGTTTAGCTACAACTTGCTCAGGAATCAAAATAACAGCAGCTATACTGCCAAAAAAAAAAAAAAAAAAAGGGAAAAAAAGAAGCCAGTTTATGATCTCAAGCCCCTGGAGCAAGAGCTGGAGAGCAGAGGAGAGCAGAGTAAATACTTCATAGTATCTTGCCCAAAGCCTGTCCTGTGCTCCACGCAGTGCCCCCGTGGTCCTACCACATAATTCCTGTCTTGTGAAGTTTGAAGTTCAGGATCTCTGGCAGAGCAGGGGGTGCTGTGTGGCAGCCCACCAGCCTGGATCTGCAGTGTGGAGCAGAAGCTTTGCATTCCATGCCCTGTGATGTGGCACCAGGGCATCTGGAGGTGGTTAAGGGAGCAGAGTCTGCTGAGGCAATGTTGGGGGGCTGCAGAGTCAATTCCTTATGTTCTTTTTAGGATGGGCTCCGTAGTAAATTGTTCCCTGCACCAAATTCATCTGGAGGGGTCTGGCTGGACCACACTAAGCAAATTAGGACTATTCACAATCCTTGAAATTACTTGTGAAGTTTCTGTCAGGGAACAGTGTAAATGTGGCTTTTCACTTCACCTTCCACTGGTGAAATTCTTCCTGTGATCAAAGTCCTGTGCTGCACAGGGGAGAAACTGGTGCGTGGGAAGCTTTGGCAACTTCTCAGAGAGCGTCAGACCACCAGATGATCATGACATTCAGGGGGAAATGCATCAGGAATGACCTTGGATGCCCGTGATGTGGTTGCCCATGAGCCAGGAGCCTGAGTCCAGTCATCTGAAACCTGGTGTGATCCATCTGCCGGGTGACTTACACTCAGGATGAGATGGATCACTCCACTCTCACCTCAAAACCTGCCCTCTAAGCCGTTGACTGTAAGAAGAGCTCCAGGACCTGCTCAGGTGCCTGAACTCAGTCAGGGGATTCACACAAGAGCCACACAATTTTTCAGGAAATTTGATGCCCCATAAACATCCTCACATCAATTGCTCCCACCAGTGGTCCAGATTCCCAGGATTACTCCGAGAAGATCTCCGGTATTTGAGGGGAATAAAGGGCAGTTTTTGTCAAAGTCCTACTGATGTGCACCACCTTAGAAAAAAGTTTTGGAGACATCACTTGGACCATATTCCTAGATGCTGGGAGATGGGTTTGGGGGCCATGAATTTGACAGAGAGTGACCAGAACAAGGCTCTGATTCATTATCCTCCTCTTGCTGACACACAAACCGCACTCAGACCTAAATTTGAGATCCTGCTTGGGAGTGTTGGTGTTTTTCAGAGCCTTTGACTGGCTCCTCCTCCCTTTGCAATCTCCCCACCACTGCCAGACAAAAGTCTCCCTGATTCTATCACACCTAAAGCTTCCCTCCCTCTCCACCAGGACCCACACACCAGGTTTGCACACCCCACCACGGGCTTTGGCACAGCCAGGGGCTCTCCGGGAGCATCTCTCCAACCATAACCTGGGACAAAACACTGCCTAGAAGGTCAGCAATGGTCAGGGGAGTGGTGGCTTTCTTCCTGCTTCTGTTTGGACCAGACCAGGATGCAGAAATTGGACACACAGGCAGCAGAGAGACGCAGGCAGCTCATTGGGGCTTTCATTGGGAAGCTGCTGCTTATCTGTGACATTGTTTATGGGGTTGGCTGGATGGCTGACAGGCCTGAGGAATTCCACCCGATATCCCAATGCCATCGTCCTCCAGGGAAAATGCTTGAGTGGCTGTGAACATGCTGTCCTCCTCCCCAGGCCAAGCAGCTTTTGGATCCATCCTAGGAGGGCAGTGAACTCCCTGATCACTCCAAGACACACCAAAGAGGTGTTAACCCTCTAGGGACCCTGATTTGCCTACAAATACCCAGTGGAGGTGGTTAATAGGGAATGGAGGGGGAGGTCAGGAAAGACCAGTCAGAATCTGAGTCCCACACACTGGGAGAAGACCTTGCTAAAATCCAGCCTGTTCTCCCACAGCCTGGCAGCTGCATCAGGGAGGTTGTCCATCATGGGGGCCTGGGAAGGAGCTGGCAAGGAGAGATGCAAGCTGGGTATTGAGCAGAAAGGGGCAGGTCATGATTATTTTGGAGCAGATTTAATTAATTTACTTTGTCAGAGTCAGAAAAAAACGAAAGACAGTGAGGGTCAATTTACGTTGGATACAAGGAGAAGGTTTTTAATATGAGGGTGGTGAGGCTCTGGCACAAGGTGCCCAGAGAAGCTGTGGCTGCCCCTGGATCCCTGGAAGTGTCCAAGGCCATTTTGGACAGGGCTTGGAGCACCCTGGGACAGTGGAAGGTGTGGAATGAAAGGAACTTTATGATCCCTCCCAACCCAAACCATTTCATGATTCTTTGACTTCCTTTGGCCAGGAGGACCCACATGAGCAGCTGTGACACTTCCTATGCCAGGGCTTTTGCTCTACCAGCTGCAATTCTTTTGACTTGCTGCTCTGATACCTCCCAAGGCAGTCCTCAATCCCCCTTTGAGGCCACATCCAGGAGAAGTTCAGGTGATGGCACACCTATCCCCACCACATAGTCCTAATCCTAATTAGGATTAGGATTAGTCCTAATCCTACATATGGATTTCTGGAGCTTCCTAACTCAGAAACAGAGTGGTTCACACATTCGTTGTTTTGTTGTTGTTGTTGTTTTTGGTTTTTTTTAATTTTCCATGGGTTTGTGGCCAATCAGTTTTTACCTCCTGCTTGCAGGGTCATCCACAGCTGAGCAACCTGCTGTGAGATGAACCATGTCCTCTTCTTAGCTGTTCACCTGCCACCTCCTGTGGAAGGTTTCCCCTTCCCTCTCCTGTGATGACGCCTGTAAGATCCAGCTCTCCAAAAGTTATCTTTTTGCAAGCCCATTCCTGATACAAAGCCCACACCAAGCAAAGCAACACCTTTATCAGTGTTGAGCAGTCCTGCTGGTCCTAGTATTTCCAAGTTGGGGCAGCACTGGGACATGACTTTGTCCCTTTGTTTTTCCCACCTGCTCCCATGTCTGCAGGGTTCCTGTGCCATGGACTGTTCAGGACGTGCTGCAAAGCAGGGACCTTTTAGAACAAAGATGCCCGTGCCAACTAAGCCTGCTTCTGAATTCTGGCTATACACTGGGAGCCAGGGCCAGAATTTAGATTGGACTGGCTCCATTTGCACTGGTGCATTTGTCTTTTTTTCTCTTGCTTTGCTTTATTTTTTGAGCACTGAACACTGGGACCAGCAACTCTCTGAACAATCCAAGTGATATCACCTTCCAGTGAGTCATGGGGAGGGCAGGGTGGAGAAGGGCAGGCAAGGAAAGATCATGAGATTGTGTTAGCTCAAACAACCCTAAAAAAATGGGCTGTGTGTTTGGATACATGGAGGGCAGATTGCATCCACTGCCACCCACCACAGAGCATCACAATTTTGGGAAGCATGCCCATGGCTCCAGAGATTTTTACCTGCCTGTTTTTCACCAAATATAAGCAGGGTGACATTAACAAGTAATTAAAAACATGAGCACATACTTCGTTGGCTCGAATTCTGCATCACCAAAGTTCAATCTTCAGATCATGTTTAGTCTGTAACTTCAGCCACTTTGCAAGGTGCAAACAGGCTTTTCCTGAGCTCACCTGCAGCTTTCTTAATTTATGAATGGTCCTGAAGATTATTATTTAGGGTTACAACAGGACATACAGCCCTTGCCCTGACCCAGCTCTGTCAGATTCAGATTTCGCAAGATGTGGGATGATCTTCTATAAAATGATGGAAGGAATAAAGTCCCCAAATAACTGTTAAGACCCCAGCATTATTATTATAAATTCTGATGGATGTCCCTAAGGTGGGTGTCACCATCTCCCCCCCCCCTCAGCCCACGAGGTGCTGACCTGGATGCCCACGACAGGTGCCCAGAGGGCTGATTTTGAGTGCACAGCAAAAGCTCCTCTTTAAACAAGACCAGGTTTCCTGTTGGATTGTGATGCAGATCCTACAGAAATCGTGTTGCCTGCTCTTTGATGTTGCCCTGTACTGGCCTTGATGCTTATGGGGCCAGATCACCAAAAATTGCTCTTACACCGAGATAACAGGCTGAAGTGCTGATGCATCACTCTGTGTTGCTATTCCTGATCTTTTACTCACATTCTCTGTTTCTGGACCTTGGGCACATCCTTCTGTGTTTCCTGAGCTCTTCAAGTGTCCATCACTCAGTACTGATTTCCACTTATTTATATATGAAATGTTAAAAAGCCCAGCCCAAAACCCCTCAAAATGTTGTTGCATATTCGTTTATATGAGAGCAAGAGCTGATTTCTTTGATTTTTTTTACACATTCCATAAAAAAGACCCTTCAAATCCTCTTATGTGCAGCCTCCCAGTGCCCATCAGAAGACTCTGATGCTCCAGCATGTGCAGAGGAGCTGTTTTGGGGACTCCCTGCCCAGTTCTGTTCATCCCAGGGTGAGGAAATGAGGAAACTCTGGATGCACTCAGGACGCGTCCCTTCCAAGGGGCACGCTTATTTGCATGGTAATGAGGATGGTAATGGGCCCCTTGTCTTCATATGTACACAAGGTTCTTGCTGGGTGAAAACCAGCCAGAGTTGAAATTCAGAGAATTCATAGCTTCTTTTCCTTTTCAATTTGTGTTTTCTATCTGGATGCAAAAGACAAAGCACGTAGTGCAGAAACTGCATTGTGCCCTGAACTGCTAAACACCAGATAGAAGTTATTATTTTAGCAACCATCAGGCTGTTTAGGCAAGCACCAATCTCTTAAGTAGCCTGGCTCAAGCAGTAATTACCAGTTGAATTTAAAAAGAGACCCTTCTTTTATTTGCTTTGTTACCATAGTTTTTTGTTTTCTTTCCCTCTCTCTTGAAGCTAAAAAATGCTCCACAGAGCTGCAGCTCCTCTGAGAACCCAGAGCACGCTGCAAACAGGGTTCACAGCAACACTGTGAAGAGTTCATGGTAATTAACCCTTTCTCTGTGGGGAAACTGAGGCAGGAAACCTCTCCCTGACAAGGGAATAAGCAGGATTGCATGTTCGATGAAGTCCTTCATCTTCCTAGGTCCCATTTCCTGGCACATGCCTGGTTCCTGTAGGTCCAGGGGAGTGGGCTGGGGGCACTGTGAAAAAGGGGGATGGTCAAAGCCATGCTGGGGTGGAGACTGGAGATGTTATTATGGAAGGCAAAGGGGGATGGCCCCAGCACCACTGGGGGGTTCAAAGCTCCTGGCTGTCACTTAAGGATGTGTTTCTGATGGGGTTAAAATCAAAACTGGTGGTTCCAGCAGCCCAGAGCCAACCTGTAAATATCAGCACTGTCCCCAGGAGAATAAACTCCTTTAATCTAAAACAACCAAGGTGGGGCCATTGCCTCTACAAAACTGTCCCCTGTGCTAAGGGAGCTGACAGGGAGAGGGGAGGGCATGGAGTGACAGGACAAGGGGGAATGGCTTCAGACTGACAGAGGACAGGGTCAGATGGGATACTGGGAAGAAATTGTTCCCTGTGAGGGCGAGGAGCCCTGGCACAGGGTGCCCAGAGAAGCTGGGGCTACCCCTGCATCCTTGGAATTGTCCAAGGCCAGGTTGGACAGGGCTTGGAGCAACCTGGGACAGTGGAAGGTGTGGAATGAAATGGACTTTATGATCCCTCCCAACCCAAAGCAGGTGAAAAATGTCCCTGCCCATCCAGGGGGTTTGGGACAAGATGATCTTTCAGGTCCCTTCCAGCCCAAACCATTCCATGATTCCATGATCACTGCTCCTTTCAAAGCCTGGCTGCACCACCAGCAGCTGCTCATTAAGCTGCAAATGCCTTCATTTCCAGGAAGGCCCCGAGTCTTTCCAACCCAGAGAAGTCAGTCCTGCTCACTGTCCTTATTCCATGCCCCCCTCAGCATGCACTGACAGCCAACTGCAACCAGCTGAGCTCCTGCCTGCCTTGGGTGGGCCTTCAGCAGATATTTAAGCTGCTTTGCCTGCCCAGCCACCAGAAAATGCTGGGATCTGTCTGTCTTCTCCCACATACCTGTGATGGAGCTGCCCACGTACCTAATGTTGAGTCTGGCTGAAATTTCTCCACTTTTTAGGGACGAGTGTAGGAAAGCTTTGCTGGAACCAGTTCTCTGAGTTTCCTGGAGGGTGGTTTTCCTCCAGCAAACAGCCCAGGGAGCTTTTATGTAGTGTCAGTCATGACTTTCTGGCTCCTGGCACCTGTTTTACTGTTTTGACACCAGGCTTAGGAGCACAGGGGAAAATAATAATGATATCTGGAGTTAATGTTATTTACTAAAATACAAATTAACGCTTGGTCACATGGTGGCATGATTTGTCATCTGGAGCTAAAATTAAAAGAAATTAAGGCTGAGTCAGAAAGTTATTTCAGATCCAAGTGGGGAATGTTGTTCTGAGGCCATGTGGGAGCAACACTGACATCTTCTGGCTCAAAAAAAAATATATCTCCAGTTTTTTCACCAAGAAAACCACTGGGAAACTGCAAAAACCTAAGGAGGGACTGGGGGAACAAAAGTGTTTTAAAACATCAAGGACGAGCTTTGGGGCAGTGGATATTATCTGAGCCCACTTTAACAGCCCCCTTAGCATCACCACAGAATCTGAACAGAGGGTGTGTGACAGTGATGACCCAAAATACACGAGGGGAGGAGGTGACGGGGTGTTGCTCTTCTCTCAGTGCAGGTGACAGGGCTGTGGCCATACTTTTATGCTGAAGTCTGTAAGTCTGGAGGCAGTAAATTACCTGAAAGTCACATTCCACTAGGCCAGGTTGCTCCAAGCCCCACCCAACCTGGCTTTGGACTGTTCCAGGGATGAGGAGACACGATTTCTCTGGGAAACATATTCCAGGGTCTCACCACCACCACCACCACACCGCCAGCCTTTTCTACACACCTCACCTCTTCCAGACTGGACTGACCCCCGCCCTTCTCACCTTACTCTGCCACATCCTTCCACTCCCTCTAACCGTTCCTCTTCCAATCTCTCCCAAGGTTCTTTCTTCCCATCCCTGAAGCCCTCCGAAATCGTCTTCAAGATCATCTTCTGGCTGGGATACTTCAACAGCTGCGTGAACCCCATCATCTACCCGTGCTCCAGCAAGGAGTTCAAGCGCGCGTTCATCCGGCTGCTCAAGTGCCAGTGCCACCGGCGCCGGCGGCCCATCTGGAGGGTCTACGACCACCACTGGAGAGGGGCCTCCATCAACAGCTCGGTGCAGGACTCAGAGACAGACCTAAGGCCCAGGATTAACACCCTGAACAGCTCCTTCATATTTAACTCCTCCTTCCAGGAGAGAGCCAGTAAGAGGCGAACGCTCAGCTTCAAGGGCTGGAAAATGCTCACCCCTTTCCAGAAACCAGCATCCACCCAGCTGAAGGAGAAGATGAACAGCCTTTCTAACAAAATACGGGGTGGCTCCAGCAAAGGAGGGGTGACAGCCACCTACAAGACAGAGGTGGAGTCTGTCTCGATAGGCATCCCTCATGATTTCACGGAAACCATCGACTACCAAACCCATGACTTAACAGACTGCTGTGGGCTGAGAGAAACAGATATTTGAGGCCTCTGGGGCAGCTGTTGATGGTTTCCTTAGAGGTATTCAGCAGAAACATGGAGGGATACCACCTGTGGGTCTGTCAGGCGGGCTGGAAGCAGCAATCAGGTATTAAATGCAGTTGCCCAAAGGTTGTCCAAGCATTCCCCAGGCAGAGCTCAGCCCCTTCTGTGGGATTACGGGTTCCTCAAATTGGAGCCAATGGCATATCCCATTCTAACAAGCCAGAGCAGGAGGAGAAGGTGCGGATACGACCTTAGGGCAAGAGCTGTCTCCTCTGGTGGATGGTTGTCTTTGGCTTTAGAAGAAGCTGTGCAATTAAGGGAAACCAGGATGTCTCCTTTGCCTTAAAAACACCACAGTGAAATCTAATGGAAAGATTGAATCCCAAAAGTTGCCAACCCTGCCTTAGTGCATGTGGTCATGTTTCCAGCCAGAGGCAGCATCCAGGAAGGACACTGCCAAGCAGTAGCTGGCAGCTGATCCTTTATGTGAGTGGATTGGGAGCTTGTAGGTCCTGAACAAGACACCCAGACGAGGCCTTGGCTTTGGAGGGAGAGCAGACTGGAATATTCCCAAGCAAGGTGGAGGGATCCCAGCTCTCAGTCATCATCTCTGCAGTGGCCACAGCTTTGACCCTTCCACATCACCTGGTTTTAGGCCAGAGGAGTATTCCCGATGTGTGCACTGTTGCCAAGGGGTGTGCAGGTCTCTCTCCTCTAATGCCATCCTGTGAAGCATTTTGCATTTCACTTTCCAGTGAAACACTTGCAAGCCACCTTGCTTTAGTGAGCATCCCTCTGTGACACACAGAGAAACCAGCTCCTTTTGGTGTCAGTCATCCCCAAACTTTCCTGTCCCCTTCCTTGCTCTCGTTGTCTTTCTCAAAAAACGCAGGATAAAAATGCATCCCAGGGGCTTCACTCAGGACAACAGGAAATGGCCTCGAGTTGTGCCAGGGAAGATTTAGGCTGGATATTAGGAAGAATTTCTTCACTCAAAGGGTGGTCAGGCACTGGACCAGGCTTCCCAGGGCAGTGGTGGAGTCAGCATCCCTGGAAATGTTCAAAAGACAAGTGAATGTGGCACTTGAGGAGATGGTTTAATGGTGAATGGGGTGGTGCTGGGTAAATGGTTGGATTCCATGATCCAAGCGGTCTTTTCCAACCATAATGAAGCTGTGATTCTGTAATGCAGGTCCTCGGCCAGACAGTGCTGTGGCTCAGGAAAGATGGGATGGCTGAGTTTGGAAGTTTGCATTTCTACTGCCCACAGAGTCCAAGCTGAAGTGGAGCTGAGGTGCAGTTGGAGCTCCTCAAGTAGAGGGATCTTCTCCCCAGTCAGGATCACGCTCATGATCCTTCTCCCAAGGGACTTCTCACATGCCTGATACATCATTAAATTTTTGGTGGCTGCCAACAATTGCCTTGGTTGTGTCAAAAGTAATGGCAATTAAAGTGGGTTTCTTTCCTGCTCACAGTCCCAGAGTGTGAGCACCCCTCAGGAGGGCACCACGGCCTCCTCCAGGAATCTCAAGGAGCTGAAGCCATGGCAAGCCCACCTTGACCAGGCAGCTCAGGAAATGGTCACCCAAGTCTACTTGGATTGCAGGCACTGGTTTCAAAATTCAGAGTGGTTTAATCGAATTTCAGATAACGAGCCCCAAGGAGAGGCCATCAGGTTGAGCTGTGAGCGGGGTACACGTAGGTGATGAGGCAGAGGACGGATCTGAGGTGAAGTGCTTCAAGCCAGGGAGCTAAAGAACAGGAATGTGAAGTCCTGGGGGGTGGAAACATGGCACTGAACATGTGTTGGGTGGGAACTGCACTGCCCCTTGATCCCATGAGGAGCCTTTCATGGAAGTGCCTGCAGCACATCCAGCTCATCCCACTAAGGGTGGCTGCCAAAGGAAGATGAAAGGCTCCCAGGCTCTCCAGCAAGGAGAATGTCACCTTTCTTTCTGATGTTCTGATTTGCTTTAAAGGAAAACAAAACAGGAGGGGAGCTGGACTTTTTTATTTTTTTACTCTTTTGTGCTGTGCATATTGAGACAAGATATCTGGAGCTGGCCCTGTCTCAACACCCTTTACTAGATGCAGGACAAACTGGACATGCATCAAATACATGCACAAATACCAGCAGATTTTGTCCAGATATTTTCCTCCCAGCAGCAACCCCCAGCACTTACACTGAACTCAGACTCACAACCACCTGCATGTCCTCCAGCATCTGAAAAACCAGCCTGAGGTTGCCAGCTCTGCCCTGCCAAAGCAGGGAACTTCCCAACACCCCACAGGAATTTCTGTGGGGAAATACATTTTTTTCCCCTGTTTATTTGGCTTTGAAGGGAAGTGAGACCTTACAGTGATAACAGGGTGACACAAAAAGTCATTTTGTAGTGTGAGGACTGCAGCTGCCACTGGTTTCCTGGGTGTTTTGGGGATCCTGATGGGAGGCACTGGGGATGTGGCAGAGAAGGGACCAGGGAGAGGACAGTCCATGAGTGCACCCGTGACCAGACAGACAGACATACACACTTCACTGTGTTTATATAAATATGTCATTCACAAAATACCAGGCATTCTCCTACAAATGGGCAAACATCCCTCTATAAATGAAGATTGAGCAAATGCTGACAAGCAGTTCATTCCCATAAATGAGCTGGTATTACTGCTTACTCTTCTCCCTGATCTTTTCAATATACTTTTTCCATTTGCTCCAGTATTGAAATATTTATACTTACAGCCTCCGGCCCCTTGAAAGCTTCTTGAGAAGAAAAAAAGGATTAGTCTGGAGGTTTGCTCCCTCTCCACCCCAAGTCTTTAAAGACCTACAAGGGAGAAAATAAAGTCTGTTTAAGCACACTCATCACACACACACACACACAAAAATGCCCAAATTCTGGCTCAGTTACTCACTGTATTTGATCTGGCCCCAAGAAATGCCCTGGAAGGTGCTGTAGGAAAGCCTTGAGCTCTGCTGTGCTGCATTCAGGCAAAATACTTGGTTTTCACCCTGCTTTCATTTGGCATCTTGCATCAGAAGCAGTGCCAGGACTGGACTCTGAGGCTGCTCATGCAGACCTTCATTTAGGGGAGGCAGGGCTGTCTTTGCTGGCAGGGAGGAAGGAAAATCTTGTATGAAATATGACCTGAGTGTCTGGAATTGAGCATTTCTCCTTGAATCCCTTAATTTCCAAGCTCTCCCAAGTTTGGAAAAACGGGCTCAGACTTTCAGGAGGTAAATTCAGTCCTATCCCACAGATTTCCCTGCATCCACAAGGGTGTGACCAGCTGAGGGAATGGCCCTGTTCCAGCAAATTTTCTAGGTAGGCCATTTCCCAAAGCACCTGCACCTCAGTTACCCTCAGATCCCACCTCATTGCACTGGCTCCGTGTCACAATTGCATTGTCAGACCTTGCTGCTTCGAGGAACCAAGAGTTGAGGGTGGAAAATGAGTTTTTGTGTCACTGGACTCTCCCAAGTCCATGAGGGAAGGAAGGTCCCTGTCAGCCTGAGCTGGACTACAGCTGGGTTGTATTACTATTGTTTACAGTGTGTATATAAGTGTACATTTTCTTTAGCAGAACATTTGAATTTTTTATGTATAGATTTTTATTTTTCATCCCCAGATGTATTTATTAGCTGGAGTATTTCTGTTTTGTGTTTCAGGTTCTGCCAGATTGATGTAAGCTCTATGGAACAGAATGCACATATTTTTGTTTGTTTGTACCAAATACATGCACAAACCTGTCTAAAATGTTGCTGTGAATTGTTGCTGTGTCTGATTTTTAAAACAAGGGTTAGAGGGGATGAAGGAGGGAGGAAAAAAAACCTGCAAATGATCCACTCTTGCTTATTTCTCTAAGACATTTTTTTGCAATTTCACAAGGATAATCTTTCCCAGTTGGAAGAATTAATGATAAAAGCAAGTCAGGAGAGGACAGTCTCAGTTTCTTGACACACAGGCATGAAAGGATTGCACCAGCCACATCCAGAGAGCAGGTTTAGATTAGATATTAGGAAGGAATTGTTCCCAGGCCTTCTGGTGAGGCCTTGGCACAGGCTGTCCAGAGAAGCTGGGGCTGCCCCTGGACCCCTGGAAGTGTCCCAGGCCAGGCTGGACAGGGCTTGGAGCAACCAGGGATAGTGGTCCCTGCCCATGGCAGGGGGTGAGAATGGGATGAGCTTTAAGGTCCCTTCCCACCCAAACCATTCTGAGATTCTGATCTATATGATGCATATCTGAGACTGGAAAGGGAAAGGCAAAAGGGAAAATCAAAAGGAGATCTAACATGAAAACACTGGATCAATGTTTGGTAGCAGTCAGAGGTGAAAATTACTTTGGGGAATTTGGGGGAAGAAATGGAGAATGGAAGAGATTGAGAATGACTTTGAAAATATCTTTGCACCTCTGAATATGTGTAACTTATCTCCTGTTTGCTTTTGTGATTATTCAGTTCAAAAAGGGTAGAATGGACTTAGAATGGACCAAAGTTGCGGGATAGTTTCCATCCGAGGAACGTTTAAATCAAATGAATTCTCACTCTGATGACTGAGAATTCAGGCCTGTAAAACCAGGAGTGCTGAGGAGAAGACAAGCAGTGAATGAGTGTTCACTGCCTCTCACGGTACAAGAACCAAGTGACATCAAACCCAATTATCAAAATGAACCGAGCGAGGTAATTCTTCACATGGCTCATTTTTGAACGGTGGAACTCATCACCACGAGATATTGCATCTGTCTGTAGGGGTTAGAACAGCAATGAGGTGCCTTGGTGACAGATAAACCCATCAAGGGCAGGTGGAGACGTTTATATAATCTCTGAGCTGAGAAATCCCTGAGGCAGCAATTGCTGTCAGCTGGGAGGATATTTCAAGGCATATTTCACTGTTGGCTTTTTCTTTCCCTCTATTCCTTCTGAATTTCCCGTGGTCAGAGTGGGGACTCAGTTAGAATGACCCAGGCTCTGGGAAGGTCCAGCCCACTCTGTGTCCCTTCCCTCTGCACACTGGCAGCCCATCCATGCCAAAACTGCACCCAGCATTTCCCTGCCCATAGGCAAA
The DNA here is from genome assembly GCA_013390105.1 of Tichodroma muraria. Lineage (NCBI taxonomy): Eukaryota > Metazoa > Chordata > Aves > Passeriformes > Sittidae > Tichodroma > Tichodroma muraria. The sequence goes on from WAAG01067076.1 coordinate 42,184, forward strand.
AATGAGGGGGAAAATATGGAAAACTCAAGTTCAGTCCCAAATGTACATCAAGGGATCAAGGACAAAATATTTTGCCATTCCTGTGTGCCAGTTCCTCCTGGGAAGTTTCTTTTGCCACTCAGAAATTGAAAACCATCCCCTCAATAAACTGACTTTCACAACCTTTTTGCAGGACAGGGATTGTAGCTGGGACTGGGAGCTGCCCCAGAAGTTTCCCAAGAAACTTCAGCCATCCTGTGCAAAGGTTTCCATTTTTTTTTCCCACTCTCAGACCTCTAAGGGTCCCTCCCTGGACAATCACCACACACAGAGTGACACTAAGGTCACTGACAAGTAGGTTTGGTTTATTTTGGTACTTTCCGTGGGATTCAGCTCATGGATTAAAACTTCTCCATTCCAATGAGGTGTCTGTGTATGAGTCATGTTTAAATTTCATTAGAGAAAAAAATAATTAATTCTGGATTGAATATGGGCATTTCATGTCATTTGAGCCATTCCAAGCTATCCCAGACATCTGCACACATCAGGAAATGGGACAGAAAACCTGATGAGCCAAAGTGGTCCAGGATTATGGCAGAAGGACCCGGGCTGGGAGTTGGGTAAGTAAATGTTGGACAAAGAACAGAGAGAAACTGAAAGTCTGAGCCCTCCTTTTCTCTTGGGAAAAGAGGACACAGGATATTTACTGTGGTTGAACTCGTCACCAAAAGTCAGATCAGGATGGACCACACTACCCAGCCCCTGTGACATCCCAGGACAGCCCCTGTGACATCCCAGGACACAGAGTCCTGCCAAGAGGCCGGGAAGGACAAATCAGAGAGTGTAAATTACACTGAGGTCACAGGAGGCCATTACAAATAAAAGGTTTATAGCAAAAATGTTCAGTTCTATTCAGTTCAATAAACCAAACTTGCCCAATTTTAAGGATTTCCTGAGTACAGTGCTGGTGGATAACAGATGTCCTGGGGTTTGAGGGAAGGGGGTAGGCCTTCCCTCAAAAGGCCTTCCTATCAAAAATAGGTTTTATGCACTTTCTGAGAACATTATCTGGCATTTATTGTGCCCAGATCTCCAATTTAACTTTTTATAATGCAGCCTGAAGCAGGACACTTCACACAGTTTGGAGGTTGCTGGACTTTCTTCACTTCTCTCCTTTGCCTTCAAAAAAACTGAGGCAAGGAGGGACTCAGCCCATTTTAGTCCAGCTCACCATGGCCAAAAACCTCACAAAAAGGAAGCATTTGGGATCTTCACAAAAAATCAATCAAGGCCTGACCCAGCTCCTGTGCTGAAAATTTACTCTTCTTTCCCTCACAGCTGCTGTTTCCTGCGTGGGAAACAAACAAACAAACAAA
>WAAG01067078.1:0-31382 GCA_013390105.1 Tichodroma muraria
GGGACTGGAATTAGTGCTGGGCTGTAGAATTGGAATTAGAGCTGGGCTCTGGGACTGGAATTAGAGCTGGGCTCTGGGACTGGAATTAGAGCTGGGCTCTGGGACTGGAATTAGAGCTGGGCTCTGGGACTGGAATTAGAGCTGGCTGTTCAGGAAAAAATGTTGTGGCTCCCGAGCTGGGAGCCAGGCAGGCCCATTTCCTCTGTCCCCAAGTGCTTCCAGAGACCCCTTTTTTAGGTGGCTTGGAAGAATCGTTGCTGCCCCATGAGTCCATCCATGGCCAGGTGTGAAAATGGGAGCAGAAAATAACCCTGGAGCTGGAAAACTTCCTGTGAGCCCAGCGAGGTCCTTTGGCTTCCTCTGCACATTGGAGCTGAGATTTCCAGGTGACCTTGCCCCCACTATCAGGGAGATAACACTGCCCTGTCCTGGCTGTTCCAGGGACACGGCCAGCAGCAAATCCTGCCTCTGCACAGCGGGGTCCTCATGGTGAGGGATGAGGGGAAAAGGGGAAGCAGGAGGTGGGAGGGTGGGAGTTTCTGTACCTCAGCTGGGAAAGGGTTGAAACAGAGAGGGGCAAAGGGGGGCCAGGCTGGCTGGGAGCAACAGGAGGAGGGAACAGCAGTGGGAGGCAGGAACCTAATGGGAACACAATTTATTGGGAAACTGTTAATTCATTCACCAGGTGACAGCAGCTCAGCCCATGGGTTTGGGTCTGGAGGGCCAGGAGGCAGGGAATGGCTTCCCAGGGCCAGAGGGCAGGGCTGGGTGGGATCTTGGGCAGGAATTGTTCCTGGCAGGGTGGGCAGGGGCTGGGCTGGAATTGCCAGAGCAGCTGGGGCTGCCCCTGGATCCCTGGCAGTGCCCAAGGCCAGGCTGGACACTGGGGCTGGAGCAGCCTGGCACAGTGGGAGGTGTCCCTGCCATGGCAGGGGTGGCACTGGCTGGGCTATGAGGTCCCTCCTAACCCAAATCATTCCATGATTCCATGATCCCGTGCTCACTGCAGGCTTGCACACCCACACACCTCAGCACTGGGACTTCTGGCTTGCACAAGAATTTAAGCCATGGACTGGAAATTGTGGGAAATTCTGGACCTTCCTTGCTCTGGGAGGGATCAGTGCCTGGATCAGCTGCCCGGGCTAGGAGAGATTCACCTGCAGGTGCCCACGATCCAGTGTTGCAACCAAAGCCACCCCGAAGGGGCGCCTGGAAAAGCTTTTGGTGCCCAGAGCTCTGCGGGTACCTCACAGAGCAGAAGCCCCTGTCTCAGCTGACCAGGACCATTCTGGGCAGAGGGGGACTGGCTTGGGTTGGAGGGGACCTTAAAGCCCACCACAAAAGCCCCTTTGATCTCCCCTTGCTCCACTGTTTCCAGCCCTCCCAATAATTCCTGTGGAATGGCAGGGAGAGCCCCTTTCCAACCCTTCTATTCTGTGGGAAAGCAGCTTCTTTTTCTACCACAAAAAGTAAATTTTGGGTTGAATGAGGTGAGGAATAACACATCAGGGGATGCTCCTCTGACAGACCCAGCAGAGTGGAACAGCTGAATTTTCGGGATATAATCCTTCCCTAGGATTTTGGCTACGGAAATGCCTTCAGTTCTGTTTCTAAGCCAAGAGAGGAAGACCTGAGCTTGGAATTCGAGTCACTCCTGGTTCAGAGTCCAAAAACCCCAAGATGTAAAGGCTGGGAAGGAGAGATGCCTGAAAAGCATCCCTTGGGATTTGCAGCTGTCTGGGGATAGTGACCCTGCTGGCCAGCAGACATGTTTGGGGTTTAGTCAACACTTCACATTCACATCCAGGACAAGTGGAGTTCAAATCCTTCCCAACAGACTAATTAGGCAAAATATTTAGAAACGCTGCAATTCCAGTCATGCTTTTGCCGTAACATTTGGAGAAACAATGATTCCCCTTTCATGCAGCGTGAGCCTCTGAGGCTGGGGAAGCACACAGGCCCTCCGTGGACACAAAATTATACTCAGGTTTAAGAGCTCTAACGACAGAAATTCCTGATGCACCCATGCATCCAAATTTTGCTCGCTGGGCACACCTGAGAAGCTTTTAATTGGGTTCAGGAGGGCTTGAACTGTTCAATAAAAGGAAAATATCGTTTACAGCAGGAGCAGGGAGCTAATCAGACAGAATACTCTCTGCCAGAGCAGGCAATGTATATTTACAAAGCTTTTGTAGCTCCTTTGTTGTGCATTCTTTCCACACACCAGCACAGAAAGATCATGTTCACAGGAGCGCCTGCTGCGAGGTGTCAGATTGCCGTTGGGTTTTTCCAAATAATTAAAAACTAAACCGAAAGAGAAGCGAGGGAATCCTGGAAACGGCAAAGGAACTCTTCCATTTTCATTAGGCTGCGATGAAACCTGTGAAAAATCCAGTGCCTTTGTGCCATAGGAATGTGCTCCTGCTTTTTCCTTCGCCCGAGCGTGTCGTGATGAAACCGTGGCTGCGTCACCAGCGGCGTGCCTGAGAGAGCAGCCAGCCTCTTCCAGAAGGGTAGGAAAAGCAAATGCCCAAGAGTTTATGGAGTGACAGAGCCAATTCTTGTCCTGATTTATTGAACCTCCAATTGGAGCGCTCCGGTTCCCCTTCTGCCAAGTGATGTTGTTGGAATGCCGAGTTATTTTCTCATGCGAAAAACCAAAAAGAAGAAGAAGAAGGGGAAAAAAAACCCCTTGGAACTCTTAAAATTAAGGACCTTCTCTCCTCTTGTCAGGCTGCAACGAACCCAGCGGATTTCTCAGTGCGGCTCTTTTGCCAGTGGTTTTGTTTGGGTTTTTTGGAAATAAAAACAATGGATTATGTGGGGCCAGGCAGGTGAGGCAGCATCCAGGGCAGCCCGGGCTCCTCCTCCTCCTCCTCCCCTGCCTTCCCCGAGTGCCTAATCCTGTAAACACCTTAAAGCAGAGCTGGCTCCTGCCCTTGGTGCTATCAAGTGGGAAGGCATTTTATTTTTCTGGAATGAAAGGGCCAATTTATGCCCTTTTATGGGCCAGGGGAGGACTGGCTGCAGTGGAAACTTTTCTGCAATAAAGGTTCCCTTGTTTATGAGCCCTTTGTGTGGCACTTGTGGGACCACTCGGTGCGCTCAGGAATCTCCTGCAGGCTCTGCTAAGGAGATCAGACCTTCCTATTCCTGCTCCCTGGGATCTGGGATGGGTTTTCCAACACTTCTTTGGCTGCCATCAACTGATGGATAAACTGAGCTTGTTTTCCGTACGGGGAATCCCAGAAGGGTTTGGGTTGGGAGGGACCTCAAAGCCCATCCAGTGCCACCCCTGCCATGGGCAGGGACACCTCCCACTGTGCCAGGCTGCTCCAAGCCCCATCCAAGCTGGTCTTGGACACTGCCAGGAATGGGGCAGGCACAGCTTTTCTCTGCCAGGGCCTGCCCGCCCTCATAGGGAACAATCCCTGCCCAGTATCCCATCTAACCCTGCCATTTTTCACCTTAAAGCCCTTCCCCTGGTCCTATCCCATACCCTGGTCCAAAGTCCCTCTCCAAATTTGTCCCCCAAAGGTCTGGGATCACCAGAAAAGCCACCATTCCCAGGAGCAGTTCTGCTGTCTGTTCAAACCAGTTCCACCAGTAAAAAGAAGCATATTTGTGCATAAATCAGCCCTGCCAGACCCAGATTCTTGCTGCCTTTTCAGTTTTGAAATGCTGGTTTTGTTTGTAATTTCCAAAAAGCTGCTTTCACCTCGGAGTGAAAGACCAATCTGACACAAAAAAATGAGTGAAAAAGCTTTATCAGGGTTACAATAAAACCACAGAACTCGTTTGCCTCTCCAGTTAAAAAATGACTGAGAGGGAAAAGAAAATGAGACAAAATATCTGAGAGGGAACAAAGAGACCAAATATCCATCTATTTATCTGTCTATCCATCTAATTTTAAACCTCGAATAACACTTAATCCAGCAGCGTGTGGTAGGTGTTACTTTGGAAATGAGAACATGAAATTTCAGGCAATGATATCCTTCTGACAGAATTATTTAACCAGAAATGACAGATAACAATCAACCAGAGGAGCCAAGGGTCTCTTAACACCATTAAGTGATGAAGTTGTAAGAATGACAGCGAAATAATTCCTGGTGTGTTTGTTGACTCGTAGGAGCTGAAGCACCATGTTTCCATGGATATGGAGTTTCTGGTTTGTGCTTTTCCTATTTAAGGATCAATGCTGAGGAGAAAGCAGCATTCAGTTCCGTGTTTCTTGTGGAGCGTAAACATCGATATTCCAAAGAGCCAGGTCTGAGCAGGGACAGACAAGTTGGGATCTGTCCAGAGCCTGCATTTATGGGGTGAAAAAGGATTGAAAATCCTCCTCAGCCACCTGGAGGGTCCTGGAATCACAGCATGGCCTGGGCTGGAGTGGCCTCAAAACCCACCCAGTGCCACCCCTGCCATGGCAGGGACACCTCCCACTGTGCCAGGCTGCTCCCAGCCCCAGTGTCCAGCCTGGCCTTGGGCACTGCCAGGGATCCAGGGGCAGCCCCAGCTGCTCTGGCAATTCCAGCCCAGCCCCTGCCCACCCTGCCAGGAACAATTCCTGCCCAAGATCCCACCCAGCCCTGCCCTCTGGCCCTGGGAAGCCATTCCCTGCCTCCTGGCCCTGCAGCCCTTGGGAATTGTCTCTCTCCAGCTTTCCTGCAGCTCCTCCAGGCCCTGCAAGGCCACCCTGAGGTCACCCCAGAGCTTCTCCTCCGCAGGTGAACAATGCCAGCTGTGCCAGCCTTTCCTCCCAGCACAGCTGCTCCAGCCTCTGCTCAAACCCCTGTCACGTTCACATTCATTTTGTCCCCGACACCAAACCCCCAGGACATCTTTACTCCCCTCACAAACCATGATGTGGCACGAGGCAGGGGTGGCTTGGCCGAGGTCCCATGGATTTTGGTATTCCAAGATGCCATCAGCCCCACCAGCTGCATGTGAGGGGCTCTGTGATCACCACCCAGGCAAGCTTTTCCCCGCTGAACATTCCTGACTCCTCCTCTTTCCCCACAAGCACATTCCCATTGGTGTTCCCCTCCACCCTGACATCCCTGTGGTCATTCCTGTGCTTGCGTGGCCACATGGTCACTGATGTGACCACGAGGACATCCAGGCAGAGCAGGACATGAGCAGGGAACGGTCATGGAGGGAGGAGTTTGATGGACTGAGATCAGCAAAACCCTGTCCCAGGGCAGCATCAGAGAGCTCTGACTTACCCAACCTGCCCTGAAGGTGGAGTTTAAAAAGTGCTGGATCTCCTCAAAATCCCAGAATCAAGGCTGGGAGAGCCCTCCAGGACCATCCAGGGCCACCCCAGCCCCACCAGCATCACCCCACGCCCTGTCCCCAAGGGCCACCCCCAGACTCCTCCTGAGCACTGCCAGGGACAGCGACTCCAAACCTCCCTGGGCAGCTCAGCCCAAGGCCTCACCACTCGGACAGGGAAATTTTCTTTCCCAGTCTCCACCCTGAGCCTCCCCTGGGGCCATTTGAGGCCATTCCCTCTCCTCCCTTCCCTCAGAACAGGGCAGCAGAGCCCGACCCCCCCTCAGTGCCCTCCTGGCAGGAGCTGGGCAGAGCAGTGAGGTCCCCCCGAGCCTCCTTTTCTTTTTCGTGCCCATCCCTCTCTGGGCTCACAAACACCAGGTTGTTGCTGGTTTGTCCATTCTGGTCTTACAGAATCAGCTGGCACTGGGCCAACCAGACCATTAATTATCAGCAATTCCTGTTCAGAGCAGGGCCCTGCTGCCCAGCACCCCCACCAAGTCACCAGGCTGAGGGACAACAATGCTCATGCAAAAAATGTGCCCCAGGCAGGGCTGTGGCAATGACACCAGCAAAGACAAACACCGTCAGGCAAGAGCCAATCTCTGTGGAAGGGGAAGTGGTGAGAAAAGAAGGAATAATTGGGCAAAACACACTTTTGGACGGGGTTCTCTGTTGGAAGAAAATGGTGACAAAAAATGGTTTGGTGTTTAATGGTGCAATTCACTCGTGTGGAGGAATTTCTTCACCAGGAGCAATTTCCCCATGGAAAGGGTGCTCAGGCCTTGGCAGGGGCTGCCCAGGGAGCTTTGGAGTGCCCGTGCCTGGAGGTGTCCCCTGGAGGTGGCACTGAGTGCTCTGGGCCGGGGACAAGGTGGGCACGGGGCACAGCTGGCACTGCCTGGGCTGGGAGGGCTTTTCCAGCCCCAGGGATTTGGGGCCTGTGTGGGGACAGAGAGCACCTCAGATCTGCACATTTTTAAGTGCCAGAATTGCTGCCACTCGATGGTGCCACCAGCGAGGCACGGCCAGGCTGTGCCAGGCATCTGTGAGCATGCACAGGGAACAGGAGCTTTCCCAACACTTCTGGCAGCCTGGGCTGGCTGTGTCCCTTCCCAGTGCCCTCTGTGCCTTCCCCCGCTGCATTCCCAGATGGAATTTGTAACGCCAGAAGCTTTGCAGGCAGGAGTGACCCAGCTGGAATCCTCCCTCAGAGGGGTGGATTGAGGGAAGAGGAGCCGGCAGAGGAGGATGAAAATGATCAATAATCACCGCTTAACCCAGGACAAGAGAGAGGGGGACAAATCACTGGATTTTGCAGTGTGGAAGGGACTGAACTTCTGCTGTTTCACAGAGAAAGCTCAGGAATTCCACGCCCAGAAACGCTGCAGGTGTGGGGGTGGGACAGAGGCACCACCAGCTGAATTTGCCTCCCACTCCTGATCCCGGCTCACAAACCTCTGGGGCAGCAGAGATTCCACTCCCGGCTGCAAGGCCGTGGTTTCGAATCCCATTATAGCCCATCCCTACATTTAGGAGCAATCCCCTGCTCAGGCTGAAGCCTCCCTGCTTCGGAGAGGATTTGGTTGAATCCTTTCAGGCTCGGCTGAGTTTCGCAGGGATGGGGGATGAAGCTGGACCTGGCAGCCCTTCCCAGCTCCTGAGCACAGGGAAGAGCTCGGCCCTTCGTGGTCCCAGCGGGGCTGAGCGCTGGCATTTCCCCCCTCCCCTGATCTCAGGGGGATGCTCAGCCACTCTGGAAAAACTCGGGCTATTTTCACAGGAATTAAGTCATCTCTTGGCTCCATCCTGCCCTGTGCTGTTCAGCAGATGGAGGGGGCCTCTTTTGCAGCCCTGCCCAGGTTCTGGGCAATCCCCAAATTCCTGCCTGTCATGGGGACACTCCAGAGCCACCGTGGGGTGTGGGGCTGGGGGTGGCTGCTCTGGTGGCTTTGTGAGCACCACAGCTGCCTCTGGGTGTGTTTTATTTCCAGAACGTTCTGCCTGGACCATCCTGAGGAATCTCGGTTTGGCCATGCGACTCAGGGCCCTTCAACTGAGTTTCTTCCTCCCTAATTTGGGCAGGATTGAGCTCTGGTGTGGCTCAACCTTAAGACCATTCTTTTCTTTTTATTATTTTTTTAATTTTTTCATTTTTAACTAAGGTCTAATTACACCCAGCACACGGCCTCATGAATCAACCTGATTCTGTTGTGACAAGTTTAGCCCTGGGTGTGTGATCTGTCCTAGGAGATCACACAATTTTTCCTTCTCAATAATAAAATCCTCTTGCCTGCCCTCTTTTCCTTCTGATTTAATCATCAGCTATTAAAGTGACATGGAGAATAACACCTCCATTTGCCCAAACTGCTCAGCCTGGCATCTGACAGCTCTCAGGATCACAGAACACTTTCCCTGTTTACTTCCCACTCTGGCACGGACCTTCTGGTTCCTTCTTTGTGTGTCTGATACCAGCTCAGGTGCTGTCCTGCTCTGGGGGAAAAATGAAGGGAAAAAAGACAACTGAAGGCTGTATCCAAAGAGATTTTTTTGTGGAAAAACAGGAGCTGAACTACTGTTTGTGCCTGCAAATCACCTGAGAAGGAGCAGGTGGACAATACGTCAACACCTGGGATTTCTGGGTGATCAGGATCCTTTCACGTCTTTTGTTTCCCTGTTTTCTCCTTGCTTTTTCCATCTGGTTTTTGGTCATATGAGTAGACAAGGGCTGGGCAAAAGGGATTCTTCTTCTTATTAGTGACCAGAGAAAGAGGGCTCTTCAAAAGCAAGCAATAAATCTTACTAATTTCTATTAATTATCCTGTGAGATTTGCACACTCCAGATCTAAAATTCACCTTCACTCCCAGGACTGACCTCTCCAGAACTGCTGCAGCCACCCAGCTCAGTGTCAAAATTGTCTCACAGCCTCCTAAAAAAGCTCAGTGCAGCTCTTTGATAGGATTTTGAGAGCAGAAACAAACCCTCCTCTCCCAGCTGTTTTCATCGGGCTTGATGAAACCCAGTCCCATCCCTGCAGTCCTGAGGGATCAGGTGACAAAGGCAGGAGTGTTGAAGGGAGGGTGGTGGCACCTGAGCAGCCCTGTGACCTTCACAGCTCCTTGGAGCAAAACCACCGGCCTGGAGGACACTGAGAAGCTGCCCAGATGTCCCTTGGGGGAGAAAGGTCACAGTCCTGAACTGAAGCAGAGCCAAATTGGCTCCGTGAGCGCTTTCCAAGGGGGACAGGAAGCACATCCTGCTCTCCCTGCTGTCCCTGCTGTCCCTGCTGCTGACCACCTGGGAGCTGCTCAGGATGGCAAATCCCCAATCCAGGAGCTGTCCCACCAGCTTTATTCCCAGGAGTTCATCGTTGAGCTAACCTGCTCTGCTGAGGGACAGCCAATAACTTCCCTGGAAAAGGCACCTCCCTGCAGGGCCGGCACAGCCCTGTCCCCTCCCCGGGCAGCCTGGGACTGTCACACCTCTGGTCATCTCTGGGCCACCTTCCACCCCACCATGCACCAGCAGGTCCTGACACTGCCAGCAGCAAATTTTGACATTCCCTCCAGTAGATCCTGACCTTCCCACCTTGGCTTTGTTGGAGAGAAACCCTTCCCATGAGACCCGTGCACAGCCAGGCCATGAACCCACACGGCTGTGCCCTCCTGGGAGGGGACATGGGAAGGGGGTGGTTGGGTTGGAAATGACCTCAGAGCCCATCCATTCCCACCCCTGCCATGGCAGGGACACCTCCCACTGTGCCAGGCTGCTCCAGCCCCAGTGTCCAGCCTGGCCTTGGGCACTGCCAGGGATCCAGGGGCAGCCCCAGCTGCTCTGGCAATTCCAGCCCAGCCCCTGCCCACCCTGCCAGGAACAATTCCTGCCCGAGATCCCACCCAGCCCTGCCCTCTGGCCCTGGGAAGCCATTCCCTGCCTCCTGGCCCTCCAGCCCTTGGGAATTGTCTCTCTCCAGCTTTCCTGCAGCTCCTCCAGGCCCTGCAAGGCCCCCCTGAGGTCAGCCCAGAGCTTCTCCTCTGCAGGTGAACAATGCCAGCTGTGCCAGCCTTTCCTCCCAGCAGAGCTGCTCCAGCCTCTGCTCCTCCTGGAGCCTCCTCTGGGATCTCCCCAGCAGCTCCAGCTCCTCCCTGGGCTGGGATCCCAGGGCTGGATGCTGCACTCCAGGTGGGATCCCAGGAGGATGGAGCAGAGGGGCAGAAGGAGGAATTGTCTCCTCGAGGGAAGCACCGCTGGCTTTTCCCACCACGTGGAACAGCACAGCTGCCCTCTGGCCAGGGCTGAGCTTTAAAAATAATAACTACACTACCACAAACTGTCCTGAGGCACATAAAAAATCATCTAGACATCAAAAATTGTCAAGGAGCTGCTCCCCTGCTGCTTCCCCAGCAATAAAATAAAGTCCTGCTACTCTGGATTTCTCCCAGTTATATTTGAGGCGAGTTGGAGCCCCAGGTTTCCAAATCCTTTTATTGAATCAAGGGCAGAATTCCTGTTTCCAAAGGCTCCCATCAACATGACAACATTGGAGCAAACAAGAACAGCCTATTTAAAAGCAGGCAAACATTTCCCAGATGAAAGACAAACACTGTAGGTATTTATTAAGGCCCTAATCCAACTAAATCTCGAATCCATTAAGCAAAAGGAAAAAGCTTCAAACAACCATTTTCAAGAGTCTCAAGAACTCCAAGACATCTGAAATGTTTTGTCTTTCAGGAGGGCTTGTAGTGATAGGACACAGGGAATGGCCTTAAGCTGACAGGAACTTTAGATGGGATCTTGGGCAGGAATTGTTCCTGGCAGGGTGGGCAGGGGCTGGGCTGGAATTGCCAGAGCAGCTGGGGCTGCCCCTGGATCCCTGGCAGTGCCCAAGGCCAGGCTGGACACTGGGGCTGGAGCAGCCTGGCACAGTGGGAGGTGTCCCTGCCATGGCAGGGGTGGGAATGGATGGGCTTTAAGGTCATTCCCAACCCAAACCATTCCGTGATTCCATGATCTCTGTGCTCCAAGGTATCCCTTCAATGAAAAAATCCTGGTTTTCTGGGATTCTGCCTGGAAGAAGGACCACAGGATCTCTTTGGTTTCCACGGTGCCGCAGACACAGAGCCCCTCTTTGCAGCTCTCTCACTGCTTTGCCTTTTTCCTCTCAAATTGAGGATGGGCTGGACAATCTCCCCACGTGGTTGGATTCAACACCTATTTCATGGAATCCTGGAATATCCTGAGTGGGAATAAACCCCCAGGGATCATCCAGCCCCACCCTGGCCCTGCCCAGACCCCAGCAATCCCCCCTGGGCATCCCTGGCAGCGCTGGCCTGGAGCTCCTGGAGCTCTGGCAGCCTCGGGGCCGTGCCCATTCCCTGGGGAGCCTGGGCAGTGCCAGCACCCTCGGGGGGAAGAACCTTTCCCTAAAATCCAGTCTCAACCCCTCCTGGGCCAGCTCCAGCTGCTCCCTGGGTGCTGTCCCTGTGCCAGGAGCAGAGCCAGAGCTGTCCCTCGGGAGGAACCTGCAGGATGCTGGTTTGGAGCTTTCCCACCTCGGGTTTTTCCACCAATGGACTTTTCCCCACAAAACCCCTGGGAGTCGGTGTCTGGGTAATTTCTGTCCCAGTGGATCAGTGATTTTGAAGGCTTCGCTCGTCACCACTGCAGAATATTTCCACGTGCAGGACGCTCCGCATGGACACAACACACCTGGAGATCCCTGTGCCCTTCCCTTCTTCCTGGGCCTTCCTTGTCTTCATTCCCATCTTCTTCAGAGGGATTGGCATAAAATCCGAGTTCTCCCTCTGTGGCAAAACACAAAAATGAGTTTCCTCTGGTGCCTGTTCTGAGAGCCCAGAGGACAGAGCTGGTATGGTTAAATTACTTATACACAACGCGAATTTCTTTAATTCCAACGGCTTTCCTCCTGACAAGTAACAAAACTGAAGTTTTAGGAGAAAAGCTGTTCAAAGAGCTGCCTAAAATATGAAATTTTCCAGAATTGCCTCGTTTCCAAGAAGAAAAAGAACACTTGCCTGTATTTAGATTAGCAGAGGAATAAATACAGATGATTAAATATATCATGAGTCTGAATTTATTTTTATTTTTCTGATGTGCCACTGGCTTTGTTGTGCAAGGTTTTTCCCATTAGTTATTTTTAGGGGGGTTAGATTGTATTTTCCCCTAACGGGTGACATAATGTCTTGTTAAGACAATTGACCCAGATAAGAGCGTGCCAACTTCATCAGAATTGGTCCGATGCATCTGGATTTTGGATATTTTGGTGGGTCACAGACCAATAGTCTCTGTGGCATGGAAAATATTTCCCTTTTATTTTTATTTTTTTTTTTTGTTGTTGTTTTTTTAGACTGCCAGCTTCAGCAAGGCTCCTCCAAGCTGACACTGGTTAAGAGTGGCCTAATTCAAGGCAAGGATGCCTGGCCCTGAGGGAGACAGAGCAGAGCAGCCCCCAAATTTAAGGGTGAGGCAGAAAAGTCTTTTGGGTCAGCGAACACCCCGAGGGAATCCTGCTCCCCTGGGACACCAGTGGTGCTTGGGGGAAGAGCAAGCCACGTTTGAACAGCTCCTTCAGTAGCTGACTGATCAATCACCTGCCTTCTCCAGGCTGGAAAAGCTGGGAAGCAGTGCCAGGGGAACAGCCACGTGTGCTCTGCCCTTCCAGCCCTGCTCCGGAGGTGGAGACGCTGGGGACTGAAGCATTTGTGCTCCCCTCAGGTTTCTGGTGTCCTTTCCCTCTTCCTTAACTCTGCTTTCCCGAGGGCACCAAGCTCTGGTGAGCCCCAATTGTTTGCTCCCACAAAAACGTGGCAAAGCCGTGCTCCAGTTCTGCTAAAGCTGGGCCAGGAAGGGAGGCTTTGGAAGGCTGAGAGCTGAGCTTTGTGTGGCAAGGGAGGGGTGAGGGCCCGGCGGTGTCTTGGGAGCAGGGAGGGAGAATCCAGCATCTCAAGGGCATTCAGGACATCCAGGGCTCAGGCAAATGGGAGGAGGGTTGAGGAAAACCAGTGGTTGGGAAAAAGAGGGCAAAACCTCACAGGGAACAAAGCTTCTTCTTCATAGAACTGCTCCTCCCACCTCGCACTGGCACAGTGGGAGCTGGGGCTGCCCCTGGATCCCTGGCACTGCCCAAGGCCAGGCTGGACACTGGGGCTGGAGCAGCCTGGCACAGTGGGAGGGGTCCCTGCCGTGGCAGGGGTGGCACTGGATGAGCTTTGAGGTCATTTCCAACCCAAACCATTCCATGGTTCCGTGATCTTTCATGATTCAATGATGTTTTGATTTAACCAGGCCTATGGGGCGATTTAATCTCTTGATTTTTAAGGTGCAAAAGTGAAAATGGAGCTGTTTGCTTGATCCAAGTACAACTATAACAGATTTTAAAAATAAAATGTTCAACCCTTTAGAGGGCTGGAGCAGCTCTGCTGGGAGGAGAGGCTGGCACAGCTGGCATTGTTCACCTGCAGAGGAGAAGCTCTGGGGTGACCTCAGGGTGGCCTTGCAGGGCCTGGAGGAGCTGCAGGAAAGCTGGAGAGAGACAATTCCCAAGGGCTGCAGGGCCAGGAGGCAGGGAATGGCTTCCCAGTGCCAGAGGGCAGGGCTGGGTGGGATCTTGGGCAGGAATTGTTCCTGGCAGGGTGGGCAGGGGCTGGGCTGGAATTGCCAGAGCAGCTGGGGCTGCCCCTGGATCCCTGGCAGTGCCCAAGGCCAGGCTGGACACTGGGGCTGGAGCAGCCTGGCACAGTGGGAGGTGTCCCTGCCTATGGTGGAGGGCTGGAATTGCATTATCTTTAAGGTCCTTCCTACTCAAAGCATTCCAGGATTCTGGGATCTTTCGTTTTAGCCTGTTGCGTGGGCATCCCAATCTTTCTTAATTTTTAAGGTACAGAATTCAAGATGGAGCCATTTGTTTGACTCATTTACAACCATAACAGATTTTAAAAACAGAGTTTTCATCAAAGCCAAGGGGTACCCAAAACAACCCTTTGAACCAGGTACTAAACATCCAGCAGCTCCCAATCCTTAAATACTCGGTACAATAATGGAGGTGAAATTTACAGCAAAACTTCCTATTCTGCCTTCCAGAGCTGGAATTCATTTGGTGACTTAATTCTTACTCACAATGGAGATTGATTTACTTTGTATTTAATGAAGTATTTTATGCTGGATCGGTGTAGTTCTCCTAATAAGTGCTCCATGCTGATCATGTGTCTCTTGGTTTTATTTTGCTTTTAAAGAGCATTTTGATGGCATTTCTAAAATAAATTCTGGGACTGAGTCACTTTTATTTCACTGTGTAACATGGGTCCAGAACGTCACAGGGTACAGAGACCAGGTTTCCAGCTCACCACGTCCCTCAGGGAATTGGGGGTTTATGCTGTTGTTGTATTTTCACCTGTATTTCACCAGTAAATTTTGGGGCCCTGGTTCCCTCTCTCCTGCCAGTGACTCCCTGGATTTCTTGCACTATCCCACCTCAGCCTTGCCCTTCTCCCAAAGTGAGGTTGGGAGCTGTTCATCATTTTATAAACAGGATTAGGAGTTCATTCTTCAAGCAACGACCACAGTTAGAAGGAACACAAAGTCGCTTTAATCCTGACAAGCAGCCAGGCTGTTCACTTGATCACTGCAATTTAGCCTCAAAAATCAGAGGAACTGTTGAAATCTTGGGCTTAAAATTTACCTACAGAGCAAATTGGAGGGATCAGAGCCTCCAAAATGCTGCAAAGTTCTTTCCCAGATTTCCCAGTTCATCCCCACATGGGTCTGCTCAGAATCTGACTGGTCACAGAATCACAGAACATCCTGAGCTGAAGGGGCCCACAGGGATCATGAAATTCCAGCCCCTGGCCCTGCCCAGCCCCCCAACAATCCCACCCTGGGCATCCCTGGAGCTCCTGGAGCTCTGGCAGCCTTGGGAACGTGACCCTTGGTACTCAGGGCCCTTTGAAAAATCAATGGCAATTAAGTATCTGAAATCTGACCTATTTTTGGACCTTGCCAGCGCAGAATCTGAGTGCAGCTGGGCAGGGTCACGGTGTCCAGGCAGGAGCGTTGCACATTCCAATTACTCCAGAGCCCTAAAGTTTGCTCTGACAGAATCAGGTCTAAAATCCAACCCCCCTCCTTTTCTGCAGTCAGAAATAGCAGTTGAATGTACAAGAACTCCTTGGGCAGGGATGTTCCCAGGGAAAACACCATTCCTGAGTGATCACTGCAGCCAGGATTGGGATGCAGAGCACATCCCAAAACCTCTGAGCGGGGGATGGAACCAAATCCTGCCCCGGATCCGGCACGTGCTTGGCCTTCAGCTCTTTCCCTCTCACAGGTGCCTTGTTGCTGCTCTAAAAGCCTCTGTCCTGAACAGGTATTTTGGCTTTAAATCACACAGGCTCAATTTCAGGACCTTCAACTTGAGCAATCTCGTTCCGAGTGAGGTTTATCATGGCTTATGCCGACCACTGGAGCCCGAAATCACGGATTAAAAGCTGGGCCATCAAGGAAAAGCTGTTTCTGAGGATTCAGAACTGGTTTTTTTCCTCGTGGGGAAGCAATAACCAGAAGACCTTGGTGACACGGTGCTCGACAATCTCCTGCTATCTCGAGCTGGGGGAGGGACAGCAAGGACAGGGGGGAACAAAGTGCTCCTTTCAAATTCAGCTCTCTGCACCGCTGTTTCTGTGCAGCTGAAGAAAAGTGCTCTGAAAGCCTCGTCGGGATGTCCTGAAGTGCTCAGCAGTGAGTGCAGGTGAAATGCGTGGACCGCTTAGAAAATCTGTGCCTTCTTGTACAACACAAAAGCTTTGGGGCAGCACGAAGGGCTGTTCCTTTATTACGGCGACAGCAACCCATAAAACCCCCCCCATTTCTGACTGAGACAGCTCTTTTGGCACAAAAATGGAAATGCAGGCCAGTCCTCAGCAGTGATAATGTTGAAATACTGGCAACTTTCTGAGCAGATGAATTCCCTATTGAAAAAACTGTGACTAAGAAGGCTGAAGATTGAGAGCGTGGCTCAGTGGGATCTGGCTGGCACCCCATAAAACAACATCACACTTCCCTTACAAAAACCCTGCCACTGAAATACCACCCAAACATTAGAGTGCTTGGGAATGAGCAATGAAGGGAAGCAAACTGCTTCCCTCCCGCTGAGCACAATCCTTCATCACTCACTCCCACCTCATCATCTCAGCCACCCGTGGCCCTGCAGGAGCTGCTCTGCCTCAGGCCGCAGCTGATCCCCGATTCCCTGGGGGCTTTTTTTGGGATGTTCCGTGCCTGCACTGCACCCCTGCTGCTCCTCCGCTTCCCAGCACATCCAGGAGTGTCTTGACTCCTCCTCAAGCCCCTGCTGTTGTCTCATCTGTGCTTTTTTTTTTTGGCCGTTTTGCTCCCCGCGAACATCGCCAGCGCTTTGCGCGTTCTCCAGGAAAAGCTCCTGCGATTTTCACCCTCCAGCGGGGAAAACTCCTGAACTCCCGGTGCAGCAGCTCTCAGGGGCATCACCTCCACCAAAGGCTGCCCAAAGGTGGCTTTTCCCTGGATCCCTGCACCCCTCACGCATCCCCTAGGCCCTGCCCTAGGCCCGGGATCCCGAGGTGCTGCCGCACCTTTGTGCCTCGGGAAATGTGACACTTCTCTGAAACATTGATGAAACGCTTGGGAACGTGAAAGCAGCTGCCAAAGGTCGATTAAAAATTCAAGGGAGCTGCTTACGAAAAACATAAATGCTCGTTTTGAGGTGATGCCGTGCGCTGGGGTGGGGGGAAGCACGCTGTCAGTGAAACAGCCTTTCCCACGGCTTTTTTTTTAGGAAATAAGCTGTGGTAAGTCACAAGTTCTTGCTTTAAATTAGGAAAACCTCTTCCCTTTTTTTCCTTCTGAAGCCTATTTATCGAGTTTTTACATCCTGGTGATAGGGAGGGTCTTATTAACCCTTTCCATGGGCCCTGCCAGGCCTGTTCCTGCAAACCTGCTTAACTTCGTGTGAGCAAATAAAGGTGACACAGGAGCATTGGTTCTTAATTCCAGAAAGCCAGGGCTGAAACCACGGGGTGGAGATTATTGTAAGCAGTCAAACCATTTGGATGCATTTGTACCAACAAATTTACCATATTATTTTAGATAATATTTAGGAATGACTCAGAAATAAGCCACTCTTAGGATAAAAAGCGCTGGAATTGGATCAGGATCATCTAGAGTTTATGAGGCCTTTGCAGCCCCCAGCTGGCTCAGCCCAAGACTCCAGGATTTACACGCACACATAAACAGAGCTCCTCCAGATCTGCTGAATTTTATCCAATTTCCAAAGCTCTGCCCCCTGAACATCCCCACTAAGTTAAACAAAATCCTCTGCTCAGGATGACACCATGCAGGCCATTGGCTTTGCAAGTCCTTGTAAGGAGGATTTGATTAAAACCATGCAGCTCTGATCAAAATTATCGCTGTCTCAAATGTCTCTCCTTCCCCAGGGATTCTTGGCCAGTCATGGCTTGCATCCCAAATCCCTGAGCTCCTCCACTCCTGGGCACAGCAGAGGGGCCACCATGGCAGGGACAAAGGTGGCTCCATGCCACTGTGGAGTCTTACAGGGCCACTTCTGCTGCTCTGGCCTGAAGGCAGCCCCTTGGGGCAGATAAAACTCCTGTTTCAGGACATAAAACATCCCCATCCCTCACCAGCCAGGACAGAGGGGACACATGGGAATGCCAAAGGATCCCCAGGGCTAAAAAAGTGGAGGAATCCCCAGGGTGAGGCAAGAGAAGCACTGTCAGCCTCACTGGTCTCCTTCTCCAAAGCCTCTCCGTGGCTCCAGCATCACCTTCACATTTCCCAGGGAAGCTGTGGCTGCCCCTGGATCCCTGGAAATTTCCAAGGCCAGGTTGGATGGGCTTGGAGCAACCTGGGATGGTGGAAGGTGTCCCTGTTCATGATCTTTAAAGTCCTTTCTCATCAAAACCATTCCACAATTCTATAGCCTGGATTAAGCTCAGAGCCTTGAGCCTTTAATTCAGCCATTAAAAAGTATTGAAATGCAGCTTCATCTCCCTGCCCTTTTTCTACTTCTATTTATTTGGCTGGTGATTTCTACTTCAGCCAGTTATGGTGCAAAAAGTCACCAATTTTACCTTAAAAAATTAAAAAAAACCACCCAAACAACAACAAACCGAACAAAGTAAGACCGATAGAAGAAATCCAGTGAAGAACACACGATATTCCAGCCCCTCAGACAGCCAGGAAAACAATGTCCGGATGTAATGGGATCATTAATTTTCTAGTCCCTGGATTAACACCCTGAACAGGCTGAGATAACATTGGCTCCAGCCCCCCATTACCTGGATAATCGGGGGGATTACAAAGCCTGGGATTGGGAGAGGCTCCTGATTCCTGGAGGCTTTAAATGTCACTGATATCACAAATCTTGGTTAAGCCTTTCTGGTTTGTGTGGCGATGGTGTCACGGGGAGAGGAGGAGGAGGGAGAGGAGAAGCCAGGGAAGGGGAAGGAGTAGGAAGAGGTGGCAGGGCCTGGGTAAATCTCAGTTTTTCTTGATGCACAGCCCCGAGCCGAGTTCAGTGGAATAAATGGGAAGACTCCCAATAATTTCAGTGGACTTTGGACACAGCCCCAGAAGCTTCAAAATGTAAACAGGCAGATCTGGGCATGTGCCTGGCAGGGCGAATCCCCTAAACAAAACCACCCCAGCAGGAGAGGAGCCTCTCCAACACCCCTGGGGGAGGTGAGCTCTGGGAAGGGCACAGGACCTTCCACGTGTTGGGAATGAGGGAGCACCAGGGCCCCCAGCCCTGAACAGGGACAGTGGCACTCAGGGATCACAGAATCAGGGATTGGGAGGGACAGCCATGGCAGGGACACCTCCCACTGTGCCAGGCTGCTCCAGCCCCAGTGTCCAGCCTGGCCTTGGGCACTGCCAGGGATCCAGGGGCAGCCCCAGCTGCTCTGGCAATTCCAGCCCAACCCCTCCTCACCCTGCCAGGGAGCAATTCCTGTCCCAAAATCCCATCAAATCCTACTTTGAAGCCATTCCCTGGGTCCTGTCCCTCCATCCCCTGTCCCCAGTCCCTCTCCAGCTCTCTTGGAGCCCCTTCAGGCCCTGCAAGGGGCTCTGAGGTCTCTCCCATCTCTCCCAGCCAGGAAAATTGCACCCATTGACCCAGAGGCTTTGTTGTCCTTCCCAGACAGAGCAAATGTCACTCTGGGAATGTCATTCCTTGTCTCAGCCCCAAAAGATTTTGTGAAATCACTCCCAACTCACCTCAAGCTTCATTTTTGCTCCTCCAACCATTTTCCACGTGAGCCTCATGAAAACTGAGCAGCAGCAGCGACTGCCCAAACCTTTAAAGAGGTGTGAGGTTTTCTCTGCAGCTCTGCCTTCCGTTTCCTGAGCTCTTTAGGAATTTTAGAGTTGTCTCAGTCAGTCTATTCACTCTAAATATGACAATAATGAGCTGAATATTCGCAGCATGAAAGTAGTTTTGCCCCGGAATTAAAGACATAATGATTAATGTCCATACTTAGTGTTCATGGTAAACATTTTTCTCCTACTCTTAGAACAGGGAAGTATTTCAATCCATGCCAGGATTCGTTGTAACATCATTAAAGGTGATGAATTACCCTGTTTTTCATGTGGATGCAAAATATAATTCCTTGGGAATTTCACAGTAGCTTAATGTTAATTTGTATTTACTCTGCTCCAAACTCCCATTCCCTTTCGATGCTGCTTTTCTGCAGTTCCCCCAGGTTCTCTTGGGGAGTCGCAAAGTGGAACATTTCATTTCTGCAATGTTGCTCTCTTTACGTTTGTGTTTGCTGTTCTTTCACCCACCCGTTCATTCCTGTTAGAAATTAACTGGCAAAGCCAACTCGACCCCGGTGAGAGCCATGAATCCTCCCCTTCCCTGGGGGCACGGGACAGCAGCACCACTCCACGGGCTCCTCTCTCTTCCCCAGCCTCTCCCCGTGGATTTTTGATCCTCACTCCTGGATGAAGCACCCAAAATTCTCAATCTCCAGCTGTTCTGCACTTAAATTCAAGCACTACAAGTTATCGCTCCTGGCAAATTAAAGCTCCTAAAGTGAGGGAATTCCACAGGCTGGGACCAAACAGCACCTCGTGTTCTCTGGGAGCAGGCACAACCAAGTCAGTTTTAGCGGGGAAGCCCAAAATCCCAGGATGGTGTGAGTTGGGAGGGACCTCAAAGCCCATCCAGTGCCACCCCTGCCATGGCAGGGACACCTCCCACTGTGCCAGGCTGCTCCAGCCCCAGTGTCCAGCCTGGCCTTGGGCACTGCCAGGGATCCAGGGGCAGCCCCAGCTGCTCTGGCAATTCCAGCCCAGCCCCTGCCCACCCTGCCAGGGAACAATTCCTGCCCAAGATCCCACCCAGCCCTGCCCTCTGGCACTGGGAAGCCATTCCCTGCCTCCTGGCCCTCCAGGATTTGTGGTGGAGTTTGAGCTGTCTGGGAATCACTGGATGAATCCCAGTTCCCATCCCATTGTCCATTTTCCATCCTCCATCCATTCCATGCTCTATGTGAACATGACCCCTCAGAAATGAGGCATCCTAAACCCCAGCTTAGTCTTGGGAAGCCAATCCCAGGCTGGGGAATCCTGAGGAACACGAGGAGCAGAACCTGGGGAGTCTGGGCACCCTGGGCCAGGGCCTGCCCACCCTGCCAGGAACAATTCCTGCCCAAGATCCCACCCAGCCCTGCCCTCTGGCCCTGGGAAGCCATTCCCTGGCTCCTGGCCCTGCAGCCCTTGGGAATTGTCTCTCTCCAGCTTTCCTGCAGCTCCTGCAGGCCCTGCAAGGCCCCCCTGAGGTCACCCCAGAGCTTCTCCTCTGCAGGTGAACAATGCCAGCTGTGCCAGCCTTTCCTCCCAGCAGAGCTGCTCCAGCCTCTGCTCCTCCTGGAGCCTCCTCTGGGCTCTCCCCAGCAGCTCCAGCTCCTGCCTGGGCTGGGCCAGGGCTGGGGCAGCTCTGCAGGTGGGGCTCACCTGAGGGGGCACAGGGGTGGAATCATCTCTCTTGACCTGCTGGAAACCAGCAAAAGTCCTTGGAATTTGCAAAAAACATGAGCTCAGCGTAAGTTTCTGCTTAAAGAAGCTTCCTGAGGGCAACTACTGAACTAATCTGTGTGGAAAGACCAAAGTGCAGATTTGTTTGAAACAGCCTAAGAAAAAGAGAAAGAAAATTTCCACTGCGCCACAAAAAAAAATTTCCACTGCCCCCGTGCTCTGCCCTCCAATGGGAAGGACGATGTTCAACATGAAAAAATAAATCTTTATTCATAGCAGGCTTAGATAATAGACCTCAAAATATTTCCTGGGTGCGTAGCTGTGCATTTTGAAGATGTGGCTGAGGCATCCTTAGCCACGGGCGCTGTGTGTGTTCCTCCCTGCGTCACCTCTTTGACGCAGCCCTGCTGCGTGTCCAGCACGTTGGATGCGTGGAATATTTCTGGGAGAAGCTGCTGGCAGAGGCACAGGCTCTGCCACAACGGATGAGGCAGCGTGTCCATCAAGGCCCAACACCCAGCCTGGAAGGCAAACATTCCCTGTAGGAAAAAATGATGGCGCCAGTGAGGTTTCGAACCAGGATTCCGGATCTGGGAACGCTCAGGTTGTGAGGAAAAATAGGAGCTGTCTCCAGAGCACCTCTGAAAAGGCTCCAGATTTTTGTTACAAGCTCCTCTACCCTTCTCCTGTGAATGTCAGGGAAGACTGGACACAGATTCAGGGAATGACCTTAAGTTCAGCTCCTTGAAGCCCTGAAGTAAATCCCTGTTTTAGAAAAAACGACTGTGGAGAAGGAAAACATCACAGAGGGAAACTTCATAGGTTATTGTGCAGCTGTGATGTGAATAAAGCCAGGTTTTTTTCTGGAAGTGTTCAAGGCCAGGATGAAACAGCCTCGGATAGTGGAAGGTGTCCCTGCCCATGGCAGGGGTGGAATGGGATGGCTTTGAGGTCTCTTCCAACCCCAACTGTTCCATCATTCTATAATTCAATGCTTCTGCCATTTTTTGCTCTTTATCCTCTATCCAAACCAATTCCCAGCACCTTTCCTTAAGATTCCTGTCAAGCAAGAAGCAGCCTGGAATGCAGCTCATCCAGAGCTGTGTTTGGGCTGATCAGCCTTAAAATGCTCATTATCATACAAACAAATCCCTGAATTCTGCCTGCCTGCCCTTGGGGGTGATGTTCATGGAATCCCAGAGTCATTTGGGCTGGAAGGGACCTCACAGCCCACCCAGAGCCACCCCTGCCATGGCAGGGACCCCTCCCACTGTGCCAGGCTGCTCCAGCCCCAGTGTCCAGCCTGGCCTTGGGCACTGCCAGGGATCCAGGGGCAGCCCCAGCTGCTCTGGCAATTCCAGCCCAGCCCCTGCCCGCCCTGCCAGGAACAATTCCTGCCCAAGATCCCACCCAGCCCTGCCCTCTGGCCCTGGGAAGCCATTCCCTGGCTCCTGGCCCTGCAGCCCTTGGGAATTGTCTCTCTCCAGGTTTCCTGCAGCTCCTCCAGGCCCTGCAAGGCCACCCTGAGGTCACCCCAGAGCTTCTCCTCTGCAGGCAAGAAGCTGAGTTGACCTTCACTTTCTCCAGTTCCTGATTTTCATGACCCTGGTAGGAATTTAATCTTTGCAAACCCTTTCCAGCTGTCCCCTGTAGCTGAAACCTGAGGATCCACAGCGATGGGAAGCGCAGAGGAGCCTGGCTGTGATGACACCAGACCAGCACCTCAGGGACCACCCGGGTGTCACCTCTGGTTGTCACAGTGGGACTGGGGATCTCTGCCCTCAGCTTTCTCCAGCCCATTGTGCCCCTTGGCACGTGGCACTGCTGGGTATCCACACCTTGGGAAGGGCTCTCCTTCCCCAGGGGACACAAACGGTGGCACCTGGCGGCGCTTGATTGTTCCCTGCTATCAAACAGCAGATCTTCAGCTATCCAAACCTCTGCTTGCCACTTTATGACACAAAACAGAGAGCAATTACTTGAATTTACCTGGTGACTCACTGCAGATTAATTCATTGAGTAATCCTTCCTCGTTGGGAGGAGAGATGGATTCACTCACGTTTCATTGTACCTGCACGTGTGGTAATATTTATACATGTGAGATAACCCATGGCATTTATCCAGGGGCAATTTGGGAAATATCAGCTTGTTTTCAGGCACTGTTGTGTGCCTCTGGAATTCTCTGTTGGCTGGCAAGGGCTGGGACATTTATTGCAACACAGAGGCTGGGAAATCAATCCTGGCAGTTTGTCACATGATCAGAGGGGCTGAGGTAGGAAGAACACCTGGCCCAGGCCCCCTGGTTGCCCAGGATTGTGTCCAGGTGCTTTTTGAGTATCTACAGGGATGGAAAGCTTCCAACAGCTCCTCTGGGCAACCCGAGCTTTTCACTCACAGGGAAAAAGTGTTCCCAGATATTCCGGGGGACGTCCTCTGTTCCTTTTTGTGCCCCCAGCTCTGGCACTGGGCACACCAGGCAGAGCCTGCCCCTGTCCCTTTGCCCCTCCCTGCAGTATCCATGGGCATGGATGAGATCCTGGAGCCTTCCCACAGTCCCAGCTCTGCCAGTCCCTCCCCACAGGAGACATCACCAATCTTTCACCACCTTTGTGCCGTTCCTGGGTTGCTCCAGGGTGCCCAAGTCCCCCTGCACGGAGGAGCCCAGAGCTGGGCACGGTGCTCCAGGTGTGCAGAGGGGCAGGATCCCTCCCTCAGGCTGCTGGCATCACCCTGGCACAGCCCAGGACACCCTTCCCCCCTCAGCTGCTGGCTCATGGTCACCTTGGCACCCACCAGCACCTCCAGCTCCTGCCCTGCTGCCCAGGCAGACGTTCCCCAGCAGGTTCTGGAACATGAGGTTTTCTTTTCCTGGGGCCAGACTTGCCTCTTTCCCTCCCCTTTTTGATCTGCAGGAGGTCCTGGTCAGCCCATTCCTCCCTCCTGCTGCATCCAGAGTCCCTCTGCCCCCTCAGCCAGGCCCTGAGCAGGACCGGACCTGGTGCTGACCCCTGGTACTCCATGGCCAGTGGCCTCCAAATGGAATTCCTGCCACTGATCCCCACCCCTGGGATCACCCCCAGCTTTCCATCCCCCCTTATCCCCCCAGACAAGACCTGTGTGAGGCAGGTTTCTCCTGGTTTGGGTTGGGAAATGCTCTGAGAGGTGGGAAGGAAGCAAAATCCCAAGACTCACCTTCAGGGCTCCCTGTGAGGGTAGATGGGGACATCCCCAGCTCTCCTGGAAAAGGCACAAACAGGTGGGCAAAGCTCTGGGTGGGGTCCAGGCTATGTCAGGCTGTCCAAAGTCAGAAAAAAAGCTGACCAAGGTGAGGTGGACAAGGCTGAGAAGAAGCCCAGAGCTGCAGAGAAAGAATCACAGGCACCTAGGAGTAAAATATTCCTTCAGAAAACGGAAGCAGAAAGAATATAGAGCATTTTGTGCTTTGTCTCAAGGGGGAAGAGGAGAGTTACTAGGTCAGTGGTGAATTTCCTGTGCTATCAAAGTGAAAATTAGGCCCTTTCAGAGTCTGGCCATGATTTGACACCTCAAGGATGTGCTGCACCTACCCAGGGCCCTGAAAACACCAGGCTGGAACCAGGGCATGGGGATTTTGCTCTCTGGAGGGAGGTACCAGGTCTGGGAGGGGCTGGCACAAGATCCACAAAAGGGTGAAAAAGAGGAGCCTCTGTGCTGGGTATCCCAGACTGATTGGGGTTGGAAGGGACCTAAAGCCCATCCAGTGCCATGGCAGGGACACCTCCCACTGTGCCAGGCTCCCCCAGCCCCAGTGTCCAGCCTGGCCTTGGGCACTGCCAGGGATCCAGGGGCAGCCCCAGCTGCTCTGGCAATTCCAGCCCAGCCCCTGCCCACCCTGCCAGGGAACAATTCCTGCCCAAGATCCCACCCAGCCCTGCCCTCTGGCCCTGGGAAGCCATTCCCTGGCTCCTGGCCCTGCAGCCCTTGGGAATTGTCTCTCTCCAGGTTTCCTGCAGCTCCTCCAGGCCCTGCAAGGCCCCCCTGAGGTCACCCCAGAGCTTCTCCTCTGCAGGTGAACAATGCCAGCTGTGCCAGCCTTTCCTCCCAGCAGAGCTGCTCCAGCCTCTGCTCCTCCTGGAGCCTCCTCTGGGCTCTCCCAGCAGCTCCAGCTCCTCCCTGGGCTGGGCCAGGGCTGGGGCAGCTCTGCAGGTGGGGCTCACCTGAGGGGCACAGGGGCACGATCCCAATCCCTTTCCTGCTGCCCCAGCTGGGGCTCAGCCCAGGTCCTGGGATGGGCTGGGATGGGCAGGTCCAGCTCTCATCCCTAAGGAGATTTAATCCCAGGGGTAATTGGTGTCATGGGACATGCATTGGAAACAAAAGGATCATGGTTTACTCCGTGTTTACTCCCTGCAAGTTGTTCTTTCCTCGGTGCATTGAATAAGGGGAATTGGTGAGATTTCAAGTTGGGATCCAATTGGAATCCAGTCTTTGGAATCCACCACACACCTTGCAGCAAAGAGATTTTTGGCTTCCCTTCTGGTGAAAACCAACAGCTCTGCTGCCACTGGACCACTGAAAACAAGATCAAGGCACTTCCTTGTCCCTCTGCCACACTTTGAGCTTCCACATCTCCAAAGGAAGAACATCCCAAGGTCCTGAGCTGGAATCCCGACATGGACGGGAGTGGAACGTTCTCACAGCAGCAGCTGCTGAGAAGGGCAAAGTCTTTCTCCTCAAAGATAATATCACCCCAAACGAGCTTCTTTTCCTAAAGAGCCTAAGGAGCCACCTGTATCTGGGTGGATCCCAGGGCCATTGTCTGAGTCAGACCTTGAGGTTTATCCAGTTATTATTCCATTAAGACAACCTGTCCATGATGTCAGTGGGAGCTAAATCTGAGAGGGAAGCAGGGAGTGGAACAAGGGGAACGTTTCCCCCCTGGCCTTTAGACCTGACTTCAGTTATGTCTGAAGAGCACTTCAGGTGCTCCGTAGGGCTGCAATGTGCTCTTCCCAACAGCATTCCAGTCCGGGAACATGGAATATTCCATCAGATTCTGCACGTTTTCTACAGGTTTAATCTTCTCAGGACCCGAGCACGAAACAACCAGAGCTGAGTTTAAGTGAACCATGGCCTGGCCAAATGGCAGCACTTTATCTTTGGCCCTATTTTGGCTCAGTTTGTTTGGCTCTAAACCACAATTTAAATCCACATCACCTTTAGTCTTCGATTCTTTTATGTCATCTTCTCTTGCGACTGCAGAACAATGATATCCTTTAAATGTCCAGCTCTGCTTGCACAACAGGCTGGCTCTGCTTTGCTCCGAGAGCAAGAATTGACCTTAACACTCCACTTGGTCAGATGTGATTGTGTGTTAAAGTAAGTTTTAAAGGTCAGGTGAACCAAGGAGCTTCAAATAATTGCCTGGGCAGCTGGCAGAATAAATTGTGAACTCGCTATATATTTTCTCTTCTCAACTGATCAAAGTGGCAGGATGCTCACCAGCTACACCTCTGCAAGAGCAGTGTCCAAAACAAGCAAACCCTGGGTGGTTTGGTCTCTTTTCTTGTTTAATCTGGAGCAATTCTTGTTTAAAAAAAGCATCGATCGGTGCCTGGCAAGACTTTGTGATTGAAAGGAAAAAAAAAACCTAACCAAAACACGTCGTGTCAACTTTTTTCCTGAGGTTTGTTTTATTTATTTCCAGAGAACAGCTCTGGGAATGCCTGTGAGCTGTGCTGTAAAACCACCAACAAACTGATCGATGTTTTGGTAAGGTGATAAAATGATAACAAAAAAGCAGAGAGGGAAAGTGGCTTCTTTCTGCTCCCAGTGAAGGCAGGATAAATTCCTGTCATTGTCTTGGAACAGCCAGCAGGAATAACAGGAATATAAATTCTAACCAAACCAACCAGTTGTTTCCTCTTTCACTTCTGCTGCTGAACTGTAGAAATTGACACTTTTATCTTTTCTTCCAGGGATCCAGGGGCAGCCCCAGCTGCTCTGGCCCTTCCAGCCCAGCCCCTGCCCACCCTGCCAGGAACAATTCCTGCCCAAGATCCCACCCAGCCCTGCCCTCTGGCACTGGGAAGCCATTCCCTGGCTCCTGGCCCTCCAGCCCTGTCCCCAGTCCCTCTCCACCTCTCCTGGAGCCCCTTCAGGCCCTGCCAGGGGCTCTGAGCTCTCCCTGGAGCTTCTCGTCTCCAGGTGAGCCCCCCCAGCTCTCCCAGCCTGGCTCCAGCGCTCCTCTGGGCTCATTCCCACAGGTTCTCCAAGCTTCTCCTCTAGGAAGTGTTTGAGAGCTGCAGAAGAAAGCCTTGGTGTCAGAACTGTCCGGGGCGAGTAACCATCAGAATAATTTCAACAGTTGTCACACAGAGCTGCTCTCAGAGAGGACAAGGACCAGGACCAGGCAGATTTGAGTCAGCTGTGATTTGCTGGCCCTGGAGGAGGAGCTGAAAGGGATCATCCTGCTCCCGGTGGCATTTGTGAAAGGCAGGTTACAAAATGTGAGAGAGGGAGGGGAGGGAAGGAGCGAAGCAGTCGAGTCACGAGTAAAGGCTGAAATTGCAGAGCTGATTTCCATGTGATTCAAAGAGGCTCATCCCTCTGGAAACTCCAAAGGTCTCCTCCATCATCTTCCAGGAAAGAGGGAACAGAGGAGGTGAAAAGGCTCCGGCAGGGATCAGGGAGCAGCCGGGGGAGCTGATGGCCTGGGAAGGGGTGGAAGGCCATGAACCCCGGTTAGGCACGGCCTGGGGAGCACACCCGGCACAGGGGCTGCGGCTGCTGCTGCTGGGGAGAGAGATGTGGATACAGGGATAGATGATAGAGCTAGAGATAAGAGAGACAAGAGAGACGAGAGACAAGAGAGATAATTAATAGAGATAATAGAGATAATAGAGATAATAGAGCTAGAGAGATGATAGAGCTAGAGCTAGAGATAATAGAGACAGAGATAGAGAGAGATAGAGATAGAGATAGAGATAGAGATAGAGATAGAGATAGAGATAGAGATAGAGATAGAGAGAGAGATAGAGATAGAGATAGAGAGATAGAGATAGAGATAGAGAGAGAGATAGAGATAGAGACAGAGATAGAGATAGAGATAGAGAGAGATAGAGACAGAGATAGAGAGAGAGAGAGATAGAGATAGAGATAGAGAGATAGAGATAGAGATAGAGAGAGAGATAGAGATAGANAGATAGAGATAGAGATGGAGATATATAGATACATAGATATATAGATATATAGATACATATATATAGACATATAGACATATAGTTATAGATATATAGAGAGATAGGTATATGAATATGGATGTATAGAGTTATAGATATAGAGATTTCAATATGGATATAGAGATAAAAAGACATAGATACAGATACAGACACAGATACAGACACAGACACAGATATAGATATAGATACAGATACAGATATAGATATAGATACAGATATAGATATAGACAGATAGAGATGTAGATGTAGCTCTCTTCAGAATCAACAGGAAAACCCCATCAAACAATGTAACATTCTGCCAAAATCCGAATTCTGCAAGCAGGCACTGCAGGCTCTGCCACCTTAGCCCACTCCAGCCTCTGTTTTCCACTTTGTACCCCTTGAAAACCTCCTATGGATCCTGCTGTGGTGATTCCATCCCCATTCCAGTGGACTGGCATTTAACAACTTCAGTGACAGGTTTTAACTCTTCTAATTCTGTTGCAAATAAAGAGATTCTCTTAAAATCCTGTTTAAATCTCAAAAAGTCTAGCCTGGATTTTCCTTTGATTTTGACCTGGGTTAGCAGCCAGTGCTTCCTGTTTTCCTATATATCGACTTACATCTTGAACAATTCCATTTCTTAACTCCCATCACTCTTCCAATATTTTCCCCAATTCTCCAGCTATAGAATTTGCCCACATAAAAGTTCCTGAAAAATGAGAGAAAAAGAGAAGGAAATGAGTAAAAGAGAAGGAAACTTGGGAGTATTTTCTCCCTCCTAATAGTTAATTATAACTACAAATCTGAAATGTCTTCCTTCTGTCTGTCCAGCAGCACCACAAAATATTTAACAAGATTTGGATCCTGATGAAGTTTATTTCTAGGCTTCACTTTGAGCAAATAATTACTGGTGTTCCTAATCCTGGGGTTAGTTTTGTGTGGAAAGAGGAGTCCCACTGCCAATACATATGGCCAGGACATTTGAGCTGATTGAGAAATCCAGGCTTTTTTAATTTTTATTTTTATTTTTTTTTAATTTTTTTCCCCCCCTGGAAACAGATATGGCCATTCTAGAACTTTCTAAATTAACCCTGTTTAAATTTAAAGACTGGAAAAATGTC
Source organism: Tichodroma muraria (assembly GCA_013390105.1). Taxonomy (NCBI): domain Eukaryota; kingdom Metazoa; phylum Chordata; class Aves; order Passeriformes; family Sittidae; genus Tichodroma; species Tichodroma muraria. The sequence continues at coordinate 28,653 of WAAG01067078.1, forward strand.
ACCCACAGCTGGGGTCTTTATCCATCTCCTTCCCATCAGCTGTTATTCCAAACCTCTGGCCAGTGATTTTACGTGCTCTGTGTTGGTTTTCCTTTGCTGGCACCTTCCCACGAGGCAGCAGAGCTCAGTGAGGGGGGGGATTCTCAGCATTTCTTGCAATCCCCACCCCCCCTCAACGGGAACCCACATGGGAATGCTTCATCTGGCCAGTTAAACATTAGCTGGAAAAAGCATTTGACAATATCCCGTGGAGAAGCAGCTCAGCACTGACAGGGGCTGATGAGCAAAAAGATTTTCCCAACCCCGTTTCCTGTGACTTGCTCTTCAGAACTGTTCGGTGAATTAAAAGATCCAACTCATAAATATTAATCCTTTAATATTTTTTTTGTTGTTGTTCGTACCATTGCAGTGGTTGGAAAGATGTTTTAAAGATAAGTCAAATGAGAATCCTCTGAAAAGGTTCATCAGATACAAACAGAAGCTGTGGGAGAAGATGAAAACAGCCGAGAGGAAGGAGCCCAGGAGCAATTTCCCCATGGAAAGGGGGCTCAGGCCTCGGCAGGGGCTGCCCAGGCAGCTTTGGAGTGCCCGTGCCTGGAGGTGTCCCCTGGAGGTGGCACTGAGTGCTCTGGGCTGGGGACAAGGTGGGCACGAGGCACAGCTGGCACTGCCTGGGCTGGGAGGGCTTTTCCAGCCTCAGGGATTTGGGGATTCTGTGCCAGGGAGGTGCAGAGGATCCCTCCAGCCTCAGGCAGAACCTTACAGGAATTTTAGTGACCCGTCAAGGAGTGAAGGGAACTCCAAAACTCATCCAGGGGAGTCTGTGACAGGAAGCCAGAACAAATTTTAGTTCAGGAAGCCAGAACAAATTTTAGTTCGTTTGTGTGACAGGAGCCTGGGAAAGGGGTTGGGAATTCTGTCCTCCAAACACCAGCACAGTGAACAGAGTTGCAAGACAGCAGCTCCTGTGTGAATTAAGCCATGGATTAATTCCTCAAGTCTTTCTCCAATTTTAGAGCTCCGACAGATCGCAATTCCCTGTGATCTTTGGGGCCACCTCAGCCCCTGGAGCCCCAGCAGCTCAGGGTCAAACTCTGCCTTTCTGCAAACCCAGAACACAGGCAAAGGCCTCGGCTCCAGGACATTTCCAGGGCTGAGGAGTCCCTGGGAGCACGGTGACACGCTGGCATCGCTTTCCTGGGCTCGGGTTACACCTGAGCGCCGGCGGCGTCACCCTGCACAACCAGGGGAACATCAAAACCTGGCTCCTGTTACTCCCCCACGCTGCAACAACAGATTTCTTGCCATCAGCCCTGAGCAGCACAAGCCTCAGGCAGGGACATTTCCGTGGCTGCTTCTCCATCCCTGAATTTTCCGGCGCATCCTTCACTGGTCCTGTCGGGTGCCTCCGACACGGACGTGACTGCAAGGGACGAACAAAAATTGGCCCAGGGTCTCTAAACCAGCCATCGACAGCCTTCCCTGTGCTGGAAAAATATTCAGGAGGGTGTTACTGTCACTGGGCCAGGATCAGGGCAGAAAAAATGCCTGCTGAGATATTTCTGTAACGCATCTTCCCTCTTCCAAACCAGATTTTAGGGCTCTGCTATTAAAAATGACTGGATAAAGGAAGGAGTTGTACTATTTTTGTTTTCATTTTCCCCTCATTTATAAAGAGGAAAAACATCTTGAAATGTCTACATCTACCAAAAAAAAAAAAAAGAAAAAAAAAAGAGAGAAATTAAAAATCCTGATTTCTTTTTCTTCTCTGCTCAGGGGGAGTGTTTCTTCGAATAAACAGAGATTAAAACACCACAAAAATGAACTCTTTTTTTTTTTTTTTGGTTCATTTTTCCATTCAATGCAATTTGAAATATAGGCATCAATAAATGCTTCAGTAGAAATCAAAGTAAATATAAATGACAGTAAATGGGGCCCTGAGCAAGCAGATCTATGAATGCCATCCCTGCCCATGGCAGGGGGGCTGGAATCAGAGGGTCTTTAAGGTCCCTACAACCCAAACCACTCTGCGATTCTAAATGTATTCAGAGATTCTAAATATATTAAATAAATATATTAATGAAGTTATAAATGTGAGCCTGCTTCTAGCGATGTTTAAAATAAACCTTTGTAGATGTCTTTGTAAGCAAACCTGGGCCTGGCTGCTCTGCACCAGCAAACCCAAAGGCAAAATCCAAGGAACGGGCTCTGAATGAACAGAAAAAGCAGATGATCACAGCATATTTTAGAGCTCAAACCCTTCTCAGAGGGTGAGGAGAGGATTTTGGACCTGGATTCGAGGATCAATGGCCTGAATGTTGCAGGAAGTCCGAGGAGATGATCCTGATGGGCCAAAGAGGTTTAAGGAGACTTTTTAGCGCCTTTGAATGATCAGCTCCTTTTATTCCCAGCACAGAAATTCCTTTATCCAAGAACACCTCCCACATCCAGGCCTCAGCAGCAGAGCTAAAGGACAAGCTGACTTTTTCCTTATCCACCCAGGCTGGATACAAAGGAAAGGGAAACATGCAAAATCGGTTTTGAGGGAGAACAGCGGCAGATTGAGTCCCTGGGGATTTATCTGTGACAACTTTGTGCTCTTGGGGTTGTTTTTCAGATTACATTGACCCTGAGTCACTTGGAGCAAAAAGGAGGCTGTGACATCTCTTGTAGCACGGAGCAAACAATCAAACCTTATTTCTTGCAAATAAATAAAAGAGAGAAAAAAAA